>BGPR01002383.1:0-52519 GCA_013235015.1 Araneus ventricosus | reverse complement strand
AAACTGTCACGTGATCCTTCAGGAATGCGAAAACATGTGGAATAAATTATTTTTAAAATCAACTATCTCGTAATCATTTTTTCCGCTGTAACTTCAGAACAAATTATCCGATACACATTATTTTTATACCATCTTAAAGATAAAAAGTTTACCTTTTCAATGATATCAATTTTATTTCTGTGACATTTTTCATTCATTTTTAATTATTTTTTTAAATTTTACGTGCAGACGATTTTGAAATAACGCAAATTTATAGCTACTCAGTTGCTAGGAAATGGTTAGACTTTGAACTAATTTACCTTTATTACTGAAAATTTTGCTTATATTTATAAGTATCCATACAATAAGGCAGAATTTACATGTATCTGTCTGTCTGTCGGTCGATCGGTCGGTCACAAGAACTCCTCCTAAGCGGTGAACGGTAGCGACGTGAAATTTACACACGGCATTCTAGAGCATATTTTTAGGTCAAAGGTGTTATTTTCAACTTTCAGAGTTAATTAGTTCTTAAGATATTTAATTAAATAACGAAAATTAGCCGCTTTTAAGCCTAATGCTTAGACGTTTTTTGTCAATAACTCCTGAAATATTTATTAGACAACAATTAATTTTATGCCATTTTAAAGACCAGAAAATGATCTTTTTAATGCTATTAATTCCATTGCGATGAAATGTTTTCTCTGATTGCTATAAAGGTTTAAAAATATTTTTTAACGTAATTTCTAACAATACTTTTTATTCTTATAGAAATAAATTCAAGCCAAATTACTGTTTCGCGCGCGGGCTTTTGCCAGTGTTAAAGTTAATATAAGAGGATATTGTTTTCTTTAACCATAAACAACAAAGGAGACTTTACACTTCCGGTTTACTGTAAATGTTTTTACAGCATTTACAGCTTTTAATACTGTTACACAGTGATCCAATGACGTTAGTGAATTATTCTCTCGATGTTTTGTTTAACTTTCACAGTGAGGTATTACAGAATATCCATCTGTAGATACGGTAATGGGCATTAACAAGGAACATCAAATACTGTAGAGCTTTTCAACATCTTAGAATTGTCAGGGCACCTTCCGACAAGCCTAGAATGATAGCCTGTGTGCCAGTACTACTATTCCTCAACCTCGATATACCGAGACTGCGCAATGGCACACGGTCGTAAATTACACACCAAGGTCCAAACGTCATGAAAGCTACTGTTATGACTGATATAGGGAGAAGAGAGAGTATTTTAATTCCACGCCTTCCAATAATGCCGAAGGATTTATCATCTCAGTTCAGAAGGCAACAAATCCCTTTAAAAATGTCATTTGCCAGGCTCAGGGGCAGATACTTAAAGTGGCAGATGTTCATTTGGAGAAACCATATTTTTCGCATGGGCAACTATATGTGTTCACGTGTGTCCAGCCCACACAACCTCTACATCCGTGCAAATAACGTGGTATACAAAAGTGTAATAGCATAGATAAATAATTTACATAACAATATCAGCATACATGTACAGTACACTCATGTTAGCAGTCCAATTAAGTATTATCAACCCTCAGAACTTTTACTTTCCCCTTTCAAAATACAACAAAATATTTACATTCGTGAATTAAAAAAAAGAATAATTCAAATTCTTCGCGCACGAAGTCGCGGGTAACAGCTAGTTCTTAGTAAGATCAGTAAAAAGAAATTCTACAACACAAAAATGCTAAAAGAAATATAATAGTCATTTTTTTTTTCGCATCAGACTAAACAGAAATTCTCATAACACTTAGGAAAAGGCTTTTTTGTACATAATAAAACACAAACTAATATAATTGCATTCTACAGGTCAGTTTATATTTCAGAGATTAATTACTATAGCATCAAAAATTAACAGATCATACAGAATATTTAGAAAAAACCAACACAGAATTTTTTTACATTTTGGGTTTGTTCCATTTTTATTTATGCTTTGATAATCTTTAAATTAAAAAAAAATTAAATTTAAACAACTCTATGTTTTTTGCAACATTTTTTATACATACCTATTACACATCAAAGAATTAAGAATGAGAATATCTGAATCCAGAAGTTGATTATGAAGCCAAAATAAAACTACATAAATCTAGGCCAAATTTTGGCCAAAAATCATTGAAGAAAAGTGATAAAAGCAAATTGTTTTAAAACATTTACAAACTATATAAATCTTTACAATAGCTACAATTCTAATGAATTTGAAGCCTCTGTCTTTAAATTACTATAGGGCAACAAATAAGTCATGTAACTAATAAAGGTTTCATGCTTTTTTTAAGGATAAGAATGTAAGAAGCATTTGTTGCATGTTCTGAACTTGTTGTTTAAATTTAATGGCTATATTACACTGAAAATATCAAAGCCTGTATGAAAAGAATGAAAAAATTGCAAATTATAAACATAAAGCTTTGAAAGTATGAGGGAAAAAAATCCCATGTCTAATTTTAAAAAGAGTAGCTGAAAAAGACAAACTTGCATCTCTAGCTTGTGCCTGCAATGTAATAAAAACAAGATATATTCTCATCAGGCAAATGCTTGTACAATCTCATCAGAACGGTTTACAAGAGAAGATTGGGGTTTCTTCCTTGTAGATCGATTAGTTTGAAAACACATTTGGTTATAATAAAATAATCAAGTTGTATTCATAGTTTTTTTAGTGCGAACTAAAAGATAGCATATGAAAAAAGTATTTGGTAAAATATTTTTTATTTCACCTTCGTATTTTGAGTTTGAATGAATATATTCAGACAAAATAAATAAAAATGCACTAATTTCTTTTCTCTTTTTTGTACTATAATCAATCGAAATGAAAGGAGAAAATATTGTGTAAAAGCATGTGTTTGTCTACGCATTCTCTGAAAACATAAATTAAATATTTTAGAAGTGATAGTTAATATGAAAATCGATATGTGAGGTGTATGCTCATAAAGCAGTTATGGTGATATGCTGCACAATTAAGGATAACTGGTAAAGATTTATGCACATGGCCGGTAACTAGATCAAACGTGGAAATGATGCCACTGCTAACCACGTATGTGTATTATTTTATTATTATAGTGAATAGAATTTTCATTTCCTGACTACAACAAAATATAATTCTACAACACAAATAATTCACGATATAAATGTATTTTAAAAACTGAAAGTCAATTAGAAATAAGTGGTATATCGAAAGTTAATTTCAAAGTAATTAAAAACACACTATTTGATGTTTCCTAACATTTCTAAGCAATTATACTTAACTTTTATGACAATCTCAGAATATCATATTAGTATATATTTATTTAATTTTTTAACAAATAAATATTTTAATTGCTTCAATATATACTTTTATACAATATAAACTTTTTTATGTAATTAAAAAAATTATCAATAAGATATATATATATATATATATTTCAGTAAGCAGATTCAGAATTAAATAAATTATTAAATTTATTTAATTACAATATATACTTTTATTTAATTAAAAAATTATCAATGAGTATATGTATTTCAGAAAGCGTATAAAAAAATTCATTTCGTGGACGAAAGCATACATTTAGCAGCCCTGCGCGATCTGTAAAAACATTCACAAAATTGGGCGTGTAAGAAAACAGGATAATTTCACTTCTAATATGGAAGGAAAGTGTGCGTAAGCGCCAAATCTTACAACCCCATTTGTACGCATCTGCTGCCAGCGCCCTCTGGATAATCAATCATGTTTGTAGCTTCAGGGTACAGGAAAGGGTACGCAGCCTGAGGCAGTGCCTATATATAACGCTACCCCTCTGAGCTCACTGAGACTCGCCATGAGCAAGAACGGACGTTCCAGAAGCTCTCTGAGCAGCCTTGCATCACTCTCGAGAACTATCAGCAGTCTTGCCGATGCTGTAAACCAGTCTTCTGATCAGCCGAAGGACGATTCCTCCGCCAAGTACACCAACTTATGGATCAAAGACATACGCAACCAGCCAAATCCAGACATGCATTTATGCAGAGAAATGTCCCGTTCAGAGGACACCATTGATTTAAACCAAAGTTACGCACAGAGATGCGCCTAATCGATCCACAAAATGAGATACAGTGGCGTGAATGAAGCAGAGATCGCCAGCAAAGTAAACGAACTTAAAACCTATGAAAAAAGGATCACCAACAGTGAATCTGCCCTGAAGCGCATGGGGTCTTGCCCCATCAAAAGCTGCTCGAAGCATCATGCTCCAGTCGAGGGCCCTGAGACGGTGAACAAAAGTCAGTATGAGAATTCTATCCTCTCTCCTAATCCTCCTGTTATCTCTCCTATCTCCTTCGACTTTTGTTTGACTAATCATGCTTTTCAACCAGTTCCTCCCAAGAAAGCGGCAAAAAATCAGCCTAACAACACCGCCTCTCAAATCGAAACTTCAAATAAATTCTCCCAACTTATGGAAATTGATGAATCTGTAGAAGTTCCTAAAATTCATGTCCCCTCTATTAACCTAAAAATCGTAGCCGACTACAACCTAACTCTGCAAGAAATAAATAGAAATTTCCCTAAGACTTTAAATAAACTCGATTGCGGTTACATCAGAATCACCCCAGATTCCTTTAATGATCGGGGAAAAATCACAGACTACCTTGATAAAAATAAAAAAGAATACGTTCTTTCCGAAGCCCCTGAAAACAGACCACTTAAAATAGTAATTAAAGGTCTACCCAAAGATCATAATAAGGAGCATATCTCGCGCGAACTAGAAGAAAATAACTTTAAAGTCTTACGCATCAGTCAATTTCGAAATTTCAGACTAAAAACTTTTCACCCAATTTTTCAAGTCTAAATTACTAAATCCCCCACCTCTAACAATATCTTCAAAATCAACCGACTAAACCTATTTACAGTAGAAATCCAATCTTACAGAAAAAAGCAAAAAGCCACCATGTGCTATAACTGCTCCGACTTCTTTCATAGCGCCAGAAATTGCATATGCAACCCCCGGTGCATTAAATGCAACGGCCCCCACGAAACTCGATCTTGCTCGATGAAAACTAAAATTGAAAACCCGACGTGCATCAACTGCAACGAAAAAGGACACATCGCCTCTTGGCGAGGTTGCCCCAAAATTCCTACCATTAATAGCAGAACTCCCACCTACGCACAAAAACTTAGAACAAATCTCACTAACTTGAAAAAAAACCCAAATACCCCGGAACTTAAACCCAAACTGCAAGCCAAAACCGAAGACCTCGCTGATATAGAGAGACATTTTAAAGCCCTGAAAATAATCAGCGACACCCTTAAAAGATTCCCCAACATCATAGAGATAAGCGAAAAACTTTTACTTGCTAAAAACGACCTAGAAAAAATTAATTTACTCCTCCAACTAACAAATAACTCTCCCTAAATACCTCTACTTGGCTTTTCCACACTTCAAACCCTGAAACTCTCTGCATCATCGTTCCTCCCACAGCTCTAATGCTCAACGCTGACTGGCCTGCTCACCAGCTTCTTAAACCACTGCCTTTAAAGACCCCTCCCTCGCCTGCCTGACTTCATTCTACAACCAGACGCGCTCCTATCCAGACGTTTTTCACTTCTGCTTAATTTACTCATCTCCTGAAGCAAGTATTTGTCGACAGTGGGTAGCGGCTCTCACGAGCCGCAGGTACCACGCGTCATATCTTTCGTTCGGTGTTTTGTCGCTGCGTGTCTGAAATACATCTAATGCAGATGTTAATAATTAATCCTTTCGATCCCTGAATTTCACAGCCTCGTCCATGAATCTACTGGGCGTGATTTAACACGTTTAACTGTTTTGCGTTGAAAATTCTCAGAAGATTACGAAGTGCCTTCTGATCAACTTTCTGTGTTTCGATTCCGTGTTTTCAGCAACAACTGAAACAAGTAAGATGCTTTTTCTTTTGGCTGGATATGTGCCATTAATCTGTAATTTGAGCATTTTTATAAAAGTTAAATATCTTAAAAGAATCTATTGATAAATAAGTTTTCAAACTTGACAGTGTTTCTCATTGCAAAATAATCTGATGATTGTTCATTTATTTTATGACTGTGGTTTCTGATCCTATAATAAGATAAAACTGATTTAATAAAAATGGTATAAATTGTTCATAATTATAAAAACGAGGAACTTACTAAAACTTTTGGATGATGGCTAGCTTGTTTACGTTTTGTACCGTTAAATATCAAATTCCCTGCTACTGATCGTCGCACGGCTCTCTCTGAGAAACCTTGCGAATTACCACATGCGCAGTATCGTATTATTAATGGCGAATCGATTATTCTAATGCCATTGTTGCCATATTTGCCTTTCTAAGGCCAAATTTTGGAAATGTGGCCTTTTCTCAAAGTGCTTGGCCTTAGGAATTTTTATTTGGCCTTATATTCACTTTTGACTTTATTTTCCTTCATAACTTTTAGAACCATTTTTTATTACTTATTCTACTGTTTTTTAACACATTTTTGATTTTACACTTTTTAAGGTACGTTCCGACTACGTTCGCAGGCCTTTTTTTTAAAATAATGATATTTGACGCAATATTTTTGTATTTTTATATGACATTTATGTTAAAACTTAATAAATCATAGAAAAAAGTTAAATGAATTAAATATATTTTTAAATATTTGAAGAAGCTTAGATTTTTTTGCACTAAATTTTAACTTTTTTTCAAACACTCTCGTTCAAAAAGAAATGATCAGAATGATAAATCCTTTATACATATATAATCCTTCAACTATTGGCTAGGTACTGAAGCAAAAGTTGTGCAATGTCTCTGAAAACATGTAAATTATAAGAGTTTTAGTATGAAATCATGAATTTTTAAAGAATTTTGGCCTTTTTTCAAACCTTAAAGGTTACATAACTTTTTAATGGAGCATTATTTCACTTATAGTTTGGTTCATTACCTAGACAATATAATAAATAATATGTATGCCAAATTTGAGACTGATATTTTAAGTTGAATTTTAGTTATCGTGTTTGAAAACGAACATTTTGCAAAAAATCACATTTCGAGAAAAATGAGTTTAAAGTTTATGTTTTTAATTCACAATGAGAAGAAAAAAGAATTTTTCTTCAATACTCCCCAGTTTTGTAGGCTAGTCCTTATTTTTTTGCCAGCTTAGCACATTTTTAAAAATCTTCAGATTGGAATTTTTTTTTTTTTTTTTTTTTTTTTTTGTCGTTTTCTTGAGCCTTATGTGTCATTATCGTTTTCTATCATTCAACCGTCATCGATAGATTTGAATATTGTTTTTCAGTCAAATAACTTTATAATGCCTATTAGTTGATCTAGAGATACTTTTAGTGATTGATATTGATCATAAGTACAATTTATGTACTTTTCCTACGTTTATTATCAAAAATTACATCATTAACGGAAAATCAAGATACTGCAATAATTCAAAATTACCTAAATTTGCAACAATGTCATAGAAAACAAAGGAATTCACATTGAAAATCTTTCAAAATAATATCTGGTATATGGAAAACAGTATAAAACAAAAATAAGCAATAAAATTTAAATATCTTAAGTAAAAACAATGAAAAATGCTTCTTTATCGTATTATTTACTATTCCATTTTCAACTGTCAAGTTCTACTAAAATGTCTCTAATTTTACTTCTGATCATCATAGATATAAAATAAAAATTGTTTTGAAAACTAAAAACAATAGGCTTTCAGATAAGACATTTAAAAAAATTTGTGATTTTCGGTCAAAAATGGGTTTCCAACGTAGGCGTATATACCTTAAATCCTCCACAGTCAATCGTAAAACGAAGTAGTTCTTAATGGAACTAAGTTTTTCTCTCCACTATGCCAGAATAGGGATAACAGCCTTTGTTGCTTCAAATCCCATAACTCTTTGATTCAAATTCAATCTGCCAGAATATATCTTTGTCCGAACGAAATTAGCGTTTCTGCTCATCAAATGATTTGTAAAAATATATAAGGAACCACTATTTCTGTTATTAGTCCTTTCTTTCAATGTCCGAATTCATAAACGAAGAATTGCTAACTATAAGAAAATGGGGAAGAAATATTAGGTTTTTATTTTATTTATTTATTTATTTTTTTGAAGGACGGAAATAGGTACGTGATTTATAACAGCTATTTATCACTCTCGCTGCGCTGCATTGACTCACGTCTGACATTCGAACCATCTATCTAAATAGATTATCCCTTCTCTGCTTCTCTTAGCAACAGTAGAGAAGGGGTCATTCATCTAATTAGATAATACTTCCCTATTAGTACAAGATGATCCGCAATATTCATACACAGTGGCGGCTCGTGTTATGTAATCTTGAAGGTGCTGTAACTTTTTATCCTTCACTGCTCATGCTCTGCTGCTGCCCTTACATTTTGTGTCTTTTTTCGTTAACTTTGAATAGTTTTATATTTAAGAAATGATCTTATATCATTTTTTCTCTTCTAACAGATAAGTATTTTAACAAATTAATTTTAATAAAAAATTTTAACTCGAAATTTGTTAAACTGAAATTTTGTAAACACTTGCATCGCGGAAAATTTCTCATATATATTTCATCACCATTTATAAGTAAAAATTATCAAAAAAATCCTTTGGATTGCAAGAAGTTTCATTCAAATTTATTTACTATAAAAACCTTTTCAATTACATTTTTGTTTATCATTAATTTTCCTTCCTTTTCTTACTTATTTTCAAAGTTTTAGATAGCGAAAAAGTTTCCTCTGTGGTAATATGTATGAAACTGTTTCCAGCTCAACTGGTACTGCCGAACTCGACAATTCCCCTTCATCTTAAGAACGTGGAAGGGAAAGCCTGCGCTCTGTAACTACGCATGCGCGCAGGAGGAATTCAGTGCTTTAACCATCCTCAGTTCTCCTTTACTTTAAGTTACTTTCTCCTTTGCGCATCATCTTCGGGAAGTGAAAAATTAAGATAGGGAAATTAGTTTTCTGCGTCAGTTTTTCCCAATGCCTTATTTGAAAATCGAAATCGTTTAATGTAAAATTGCGTTAGATTGTTGATAGATTTAAATATTAAATGCGAAATAAAATAAATTTTCACAATGGAAAAAGTTGGGGCTGCTGCAGTACCGCACTCCCTATGCACGAGCCGCCCCTGTTCATACATATTTACGATTGTGTGCGGCATTCAGAATATCGTAGCAACATCGTGAAAATATCGCACGATATCTTGTGCTAATAGGGCTTTGAATCGTATTTGATTCATACGGCGATTAACGTTTTAAATGAAAAACAGGTTGTGCCTGCATTTTTGCTATTGAATGAAATACCAGTGGATACCAGTTAATGATATATTTTCGGCCCCTCTTCATATTTTGCTTTAAAAATGGTATAAACACACTACTGTTTTGTCTCCATGGCGCCCCTAAAACTGGCGCCCGGGGTATCTATACCCCCTTGCTCCCCTGGCGTTACGCCACTGGAATGGCTCCCGGGGCATAACATGATTTTTTCATCCCCTTCGCCATCAGTTTATAGCAAATGTAAATATCGCCGAGGATATGATACTATTTTTTCCTCTCCTCGTTATATTTGATCTTAACAAGTGACATAACGGCGCTTATGTTTTGTGTCCATGGCGCCCTTTAAGACTGGCAATCGGGGGCATATACTTCCCATTTGCCCCAAGCAGTAACGCCACTGTGAAATATCTACTTCAGCTATTCGAGAACAAAGATTTTAATTTTAAATCTAAGACTGGGGAAAGCTTTCGGAAATAATGCTTACATCGAGGCAGTGGATATTAGATGAATAAAACCACAACTGAGAACAGGCCATTTTTGAGATTTCTATAATTTTTTGTAGAAACTCAGCCATCTAGTCAGAAATCAGCTATATTTATATTAATTGAATTGGAATATTTGTACTCGTACTCAATTATCACGGATACGAAATTGCTTTCAATTAATTTAGCTTTGTTTGAATTCTAATTTGAAACTTTCACTCAGAATTATTTTTGAATTATATTATCAGAAGAATATAAAAAATAAAAAACAAGTATTTCAATCAATTAAAAAATTCTTTCCATTACGAGTAGGCAATTGCACGGTTCACATTATTTTCGAAATTTGAATTGGCAAGGGTCATTTTACGTTCATCAGGCGAGTATGAATGAACCCATTGCATTTAAGAGAAAAAAAAATTAGTAAGCATAAATTTGGACTTGTGAAACTGAAAGAGATCTTTAGGATTTCCTGTTGCATTTGCAGTGAGTTTTCTGCCTGATGAAACCAGGTCAAAAAATATATCAATGTTTCTTTATCATTTGTGTGTGTGTGTTTTATTTCTTCTTTGAATATAAAATTTTAAATGCGTTCTATTGAATTGTCACACATGCTGTAATGTGCTTAATACGCTAAATTTTTGTTTAAATTTTTATTTGTCTTTTGTTTCCTATTTCACTATTTGATGTTGTTTTATGAACTTTCCTGTCACTTCCCTTGTCTTCTGTTTTTAATTGTTCAGAAACTGTGCTTCTGCTGTTGCTTTTTGCATGCAGTGTGGCTAAGTTTTGTTGCGATGTTCTGTAATTTGATGTAATGTTTTTTCTTTCTGTTTTGTTGTTATTTTTTACACCCCGTCGTCCGGGTCAGTGCCTTATACACTCTGGGAATGCTGTGCCGGCCAAGGATCAAAATATTAGTTCCTCTAAATCTATTATTCAACCAAGTGCCAATCGTCCAACATACGATGTATTGAATGCTGAAGATTCTAATTAATTACAGCCATGTTCGTTATTTATCAAATGTGCAGGTTTATTGAATCTACCTGCACTTTTGATATCGGTCATTCGACAATAAATATGGAGTCCGCTTGGTTGACGATCTTGACTAGGCTTATTTTGGGGATGGGCTTGTATTGCGAGCATACTGAAAAATTATGCCAGGGTTCATCTTTCGATTAGGTCCTATTTTCGGGAAAATACGGTGCTAGGAATGACACTACGTGGGCTTAGTGGAACAGACCGGGTACCACTTGTTCCAGAAACAGACTTTACAAGTACCAGTTCAAAATCTGGGCTAAGGGCGAGTTAATACCAGCCGAACACAAAGAATACCATGCATCTATGACTTCAGTCAATTTTTTTTATCTTTAATAAAGCGCATATCACACTGAAAGCTATCGTACTCTTTTATCGTGAGCACGAGCAAAATGCCACTGAGCAAAAAAGTATGTAGCATGTGACTGGTCAGACAAGATGGCGGAAATCGTGGACTGTATTCAATCGGCTTGAAAATGCACATGAAATTCGTGAGCAGCGGAAATTCAAATCAATCGGGTGTGAATTTGACACTGACGTAGTTCGCCAATAATGGCGCAATGATGACCAAACTCCTTTCTAACCGGTTGTCTCATTACATAACGTGCTACAAACCTTTTTGCTGAGTGGCATTGTGCTCGTGTTCACGAGAATAGAGCACGGTAACTGTCGGCGTGATATGTGCTTAGAGCAGTGTGGGACGAAATAGCGTTCTCTGTTGATGCCCGTCTGAGTTGATTGCGTCCCCCTCCATCCTTGTAGACTCTAAACCCAATGGCCTCCTAAGGCTCCATCCGTCCATCCTTGTAGACTCTAAAACCAATGGGTGAGTCAATGGACGTGGGTCAAGGTCCAAAGGCTCTAGCAAAAACATTAAAGTGATTCTGACCTCTAGTACGAAACATTGTATTATGATAATGTTGTTGACTAGATTCGTCTGCCTTATACAGTGAAATCTGTGTGTAACGATATTGTCTATAAAGATAAACCTGCCTGTAATGATATTTTCTTTGGTCTTGACGGAATTCTTATTTACTCAATGTATTTTCAACATGCCTACAACGATTACTAATTTTTAGACTCGCCTGTCTATAATGATAATTTTACATCTTTAGGAAGCTGCTACAGAACAATCTCAATTTTTTCCTTGGTAAACGACACCTTATGGTCAAGAATGTGAGATAACAGGGAAATCGAGAAGAGGGGGTCAGATACCGGAACCTGTTTTAGCAAGGGGTTCGGGGAGGCTAGCGATTGAAATGTGCTTAGATGTTTGTTGCTTCTGACTCCTGATGAGAACTAACCTGTTCATTCGCATTTAGCACTTCGGATTGACCACTTGTTCCTTGAAATACGTTTTTGATGTGTTACCATCTCTAATATAGGATACCGCGGCGTAAAGCATTGGCATTTAAAGAAAAGTTACAAATAATTTCGGGAAAACTAAAGCAAACTCATGCTGCTAAAAATATAGCATTTTTCAGTCGACCATGGTTACATTTTTTGGATAAAAATAAGGCATTGAAGACACCGTGGAAAAATATAAAGTGGATTTTAAAAGCAAAAGATTTATAGGTGCCGTAAATGACGATGTTGATGAAGTTTTCTACTAGAATTTTCCTTTTCAATTACTTTAAAAAGGTTTAAAAATAAAATTACAATCAGTATATAAAATTGTATATTTTATATGTTTACAAGATGCAATTTTGTATCAGCGATTATTTAAAACATGAATCAATAAGCGCAATAAAATCTGTTTGTATA
This sequence comes from Araneus ventricosus, assembly GCA_013235015.1. Lineage (NCBI taxonomy): Eukaryota > Metazoa > Arthropoda > Arachnida > Araneae > Araneidae > Araneus > Araneus ventricosus. The sequence goes on along the minus strand of BGPR01002383.1, from coordinate 40,010 downwards.
ATAAATACATGCACACGCACATATACACTGGATGCTCAAATGTCTAAAACAATAAATTTTCTAGGTCCCTATAATATCATTATAGACAGATTTCACTATATTATTTTGAAAAATTTGCTCTTAATTATATAGCAACGTAAATGTGTGCTCAAAAAATGTATTTAATATCGTCGCAACGAGCGTGTGTATAAATGCAGTAATAAAACAACGATAAGTATTGTTGTAAAATATAGTTAAAGATATTTTTTTTAATTTTAAAATCAGAGTAAGAAACTGTATGGAAATAAAATTGTCGTCAACGTGAAGCTAATATTATATGTTCCGAAGTTATTGAGCAAACATTTTGAATTTTCGATTACTTTTTAATTAAAATTTTGATAAAAACACTTTTTTAATGAGAAACCACTATTCAAAAAGTAAACACCTGCCAAATTTGATAGCTCTAGGTCAAACTGCCCTGCGGAGAATGTAGCGATTTGTGCATCGTGCATGACGTAATTTACTGTTAATGAAGCCTATAAATATTATCAAATTAAAATTGCTCATTGTGTATTTTTGTCTGTGTACTGATGTACTTATTGTATTTTGTACTGCTACACGTCTCCTTTAATTGCGAGAATTCGCAAATTGCATACATTCCCGTCATTAAATTAAATTCTGTAGAGGCTGGATTAAATTCTGTAGGGGCCCTTAGGCAATGCATATTTAGGGGGCTCCTTTGTCTTCCAAACCCGATTTTTTTTATTGATTATAAGCAGTTTTTGTGTAACACATATAACGACAAACTGAAATAACAAGATATTTAATTCCGGATAATCTGCAAAAGAGGTGGCTTCAGCATTTTGCGTATAGAAAAGAAACTTAAAAGCAATTTTTAATAATTTTTTTAATTACAAAACGTTTTTAACGTATTCTAAATACTCAAATACAAAGTTTGGTAGGGCTGTTGAGATCCATTTCAAGGAAAAGAAAAGAAGACTACACTGATCTGCAGTTCACTTTGAAAACACGGAATACAAATCCTGAGTATAGTGTTTTGAAATTTAAACAATAGTTTATTTTAATTTGAATTTGTTCAAGTGCATGTCCCTTGTAAATCTAATGAAAGAACAAAATTAGGCAATTCTGAAAAGATACCGAAAAAAAATCTTGAGGCCACCGAGCCTTGTAAAGTTGCGGATCCCATGGGAATACTTTGCCAGTTTAATAATCCGGCCCTGCTTTTCTTATGAAAAAACAAAATGTCACGTATTGTAGAGCTAACAAATTGCACACTTTGTGTATAACTGTAAGCGACCAATGTAAATTAACGATGTTTCGCCGATAATTTTAAATTGGTGTGTGATTCCAGAATTGAAATTCACATAACTTTTCTTTTCTTTTTAGCCCAGGGACTGATAGATGATGAAATCAAACGCATCTACAACGACGATGAAGACATCATCCGCCTCAGTTTTTTTCGATTCTGCACTACAAAACGGATTGGAGGACTGGGCCATAACTACGCGTGATCCTGTAGTTTACGGAGGAAGCAGTCTATATGAAGTCCTCTTTTCCGGTTTCATCCTCAACTGCTTTCTTTTAATAGTATGTACTATTTTATTAATCTACTTCACCAACAAGAATAAACCAACAAGAACAGAATTATTCAGTGAAGTAGTTAGCAATCGCGGCGAAGCTGATGCCACAAGGGTGACCGTCTCTGTCATTGATTCCACCAATTCAAGTATTTCCCATGACAGAAAAGAACCTGACCACGCAGTCGCAGAGAAGCCACCTGATTATTTCACGGTTGTACTGGACGATCTCATGAATCCAACCAAGCCATCTTTTCCTGTTGTCAAGAAAGACAACGAAACGCCACCCCCTGAATACGGACAAGAAAATACATTCTTTAAATGAACTTCTTTAAAAATAGGAATTCCTTAATTCCTTAAATTTTAAAAATAGGTATTTGTGTTGCGTTTTCGGCTTAAGCTTCATGGACGAAGATGTGCGTATGTGAATACCATCGTTTGATTCAAATGTATTAGAAATTGACAATACCACCTTTGAATTTCAAAACATTTAAGTCATTTGAATAATTCCCTGGTTTCAAAAGAGTAGAATGAAACAATCGCTGAAAATTGTAATATCAAATTTTTATCATCCCATAGCCATATTCATATGTTTTCTTGCTCGCTGATTATTACATTTTCAAAATGATTGGTGCCCAACATGCTTTTGAAGAGCTCTTTTTAAATATATATATAGTGCTACAGATTTCTCGATTCTCTGTGTTTTATTTTAATAAATCAAAGTTACAAAGCACTATTACCGTACTTTATCAATTAATCAAATTGCCATCAGCATCCAAATTGCAAAATACCATTTACTATCACAAGATCAGGAATTTTACAGCTAGAATTCTTTTTTTAAAAAACAATAAGAAATTAACTAAAACTGTGAATCATTTACAGTTAATGAACAAAAACAAAAAAATTAATACAATAATTACAAAATAAAAGTCGACTTCACTCGGGGCCTGATTTAGACATGATGGGGGACTTAAACTATATAAACACCTATGTTTTCAACATTTTCTTTGCAATTCCACCAAATAGTCGCAGAAATCTTGAAAATATGCATGCCTTTCAATTATTTGAAAATATATTGCCTTTAATTTTAAGAAATAATTAAGGATATGTTTGCAAAATCACAAATAATATACTAGAGAACCCTCTATGTTTCAAATAAAAGCATTTTTTTTCGTGATTTCCCAAAACTAAAATAGCTTATTGTGACTTAAAAAGATACACTAAACAACTTATCGTTTTCCATGCACGTGATACTATGTGTATAAAATTTGTCTTCAGACACAATATTCCTCTATTCATTCTTAAGAAGCATTCAATAGCGATATTTGTATTGTTTTGAAACTAGGAAATGGGGAGGAAATTTTTAAATGAAAAAATTCTTTTGGGGCCGGTTATTTAACCCAATATTAATATGTGCCAATACTTGACACATATTAAATGCTCCATTGCACTAAAAATAGACAAACAAATTGCATGAAACTTAATTTTTCAGCAAAATAGTAAGCAATCCGGTCAAAATAAGTAAATCAGGATTCAAGTAAATTATTTTAATATCAAATTCTGGTTAAATCTAAAAAAAAAAAAAACCCCGCAGTTCTTTTCTCAAAAAGAAAACTTTGAAGATCACTTAAATTCCTTCAAATTTAAAATTCGTCATCTCATTTTATTCAAAAGAAAAATTCTGTTCAATAATATGAGCGCACATTTTATTCGGTTCTAATTCAATTGCTGTCATATTTAGATACATCATCCCAAGTACATATAATAAAACGTATGTGTAATTACAACATTTATACGTAATGATTGTGAAATACAATGTGGATGCAGCACTAGCAAATAACTATCTACTTTTTAAATTTATGTACATGTAATCTAGGAAATTATATACAGTTTATTGTTATTTTGTATCGCGAATATTCTTCTGAATCCGAATTTCTTGTAAATACGGGAGAGTTGCTAAAGTTGGACCGTCGGTCTAGATTGAGATTTATTGCAACCTCAATTTTATTAAATATTTTTATAATATTTGGCAAAACAGGCAATGTTGCAACGATGTAAATTTGGTTTCTGGAATCAGTTTTTAGAGAAAGCGCTACGTGGCTACAATTAAAGAACAAGTGATAGTGAACAAGTGAGTGATTTAGATATCATCAATTGAATATTTTTACAAAAAACTAATAGCTCTTAATTTAAATAGCCCTTTGATTTAAAGTAAGTAGCAAAATATGCTACTTCTTAGACAGGAAACTTTGTTTGCTATAACTTATGTTTCATTAAAGTAGCTTAGAGATAAAGTTAGGTGATTTTTTTTGTCCCAAATTTGCTCAGATTGGACACAATTTTTATTCGACTAATCAAATAAAGGGGATTATTTTCACGAACTTAAGGAATATCCCAGAAAGCAATTGTAATAACTGATTGTCCTCATAAAACGGTTATGGAACAAATCAAACCAAAAAGACGCAATAAAATATATCAGAAAATTCATATCAGAAAAATCTCATGAAATCTAGAAGAAACTTTTGTTAATTCTTGGCGTAGTTATTGTACGTATAAATATAAAATAGTGAACATTGTAATACTCTTCTAGAAGTAAAAATAGTTTTCCGAGTATTTTTTTAAAAATGTTTTTACATTTTAAAAGTGATTTCAATATAAGAGCTACCTTTGGAACAGTATGCGCCAAAGGTGGCCCACCAGCTACAATTTTGAAATTGTATTTTAAGAATAATCAAGTTTTATTTTACAAAGAAAAGTATGTTTGATATGTGTTAGAGATAAGTGTAAAATTTTACGAAAGGAAAATTCAGCCACCCACACCTAACCAGCCAATTTTGAAAAATCATCAAAGATTAACTATGGACACCTTTGGCTCACCTATCTTGTACAGAAAGCCGCCCCATGCCCCCGTACCTGACGCCATTACGGCGACCGAACCGGTTGGGTGGGCATGGTACGCCTATCTTATACAGAGTGGTCATAAATTATTTGACCCATTTTAAAAATTAATAGAAATACTGGTAATATTACTAATACGGGTTTTTTTTTAAAACTGAGAGCTCATTTTAAAAAGTTTTAGGTAACGCGCCGTTACGGTGGTCTAGGTGGTCGTAAAATATCGGACATCTCCCATTTCTGAGAGACATTATCTGCGAAACTGTTAAAGCTAGAAGAAAAATAAAATCATGCATTTGTACGAAATTTTACATTTTTTTAATTTGATAAATCAATTGTAATTCGAAAACTGAATAGTTTTCGAGATATTCAAGACAAACCAAAAAAGAAAGCCAGAAAGCGCGCATTGACTTCTGCTGATTGGTAACCATTGCGTATTTATATCTGTCGCTGTATCAAATTTAGAATGCTTCTAATGGTACGCCACTTATCTGAAAAATCTTTTTTATTTGCTCTCTCATTTAAAAAAACCCCCACAGTTGCAACATTATTAATTTTTTTATTAATTTTTAAATGGGTTTAATAATTTATCACCACCCTATAATTTGAACAAAACTTGTACTTCCTATTTTCTCTATTAATACTACTTATTTATTTTTCAAAATGTATAATCTCCCTGCATCTTTGAGATTCTGGCTCTCAGTTTTCTGTAGAAAAAGTGGAATTTTCTAATATCTGAAAATAATATTTGAAAAAGTCCAATTTTCTCTTCTCTTTTATTTCTTTACATTTTTTAAAAATCCAATTGATTTTTCAGTATCAATCTGATTTAATTTAATATTAAGACTACTTTAAGCCTCCCAAAATGATATACCTAAATAAATGCGATTAACATTTTTGATATGTTTATAAATATTTATTATTTGCCTCTTAAAATATCTACAGTTTTTAGCACCTCTATTTTAAAGGCTGTTTTCACTTCTCTTTTGCTGCAATTTAATTAATAAAAAAATCGAATGAATTTTTCATTGATATTTAGTGTAAATTACAACTTTAATGGTATAATATCAAAACATTTCAGCCAAATATTCATTTGTTGATATGAAAATCATTTGACTTGTATTTGTACTGATGAATAGGTGCCATTTTCGTCATCAAAGCAATAATTTTAATACTATTGCTCATACTTAAAAATTTACATAAAAGCAAAGGAGAAGGGGAAAAAGCTAATACACCGAACACATTCAAATCAAGGAATAAAACTTATAAAAATGTTCCTCGGATTTCTCGTTAAGGGTAAAGGTAATTATCAATTTCCCCTTGGGAAAGTGGTGATTATCCCATAGAAAAGAACCCCTTGATTTCATCAATCACTCTCTTATAAGAGCGACAAGTATGCATTATCTATTGCCCCTCTAGATATTTGCCAAGTTTTCCTGCCAAAGGTAATTAAATACAGTAAACCTATAATGTGTGCGGAAAGTCCACCAGTTAATGATGTGCGGAAATGCACCTGTGCGCATCGGACATAGAACCGTGTTACGCGCACCCCGGGGGGTACGAGGGATCAATTAGGAGTACGCAAAAGTGATCTTGGTAATAGCGTAAAACGCAAAACATAAGATTATCCTAGAATTCCGTTTTCTCAGGATCCTACGAAAAATGAAAGTGAAAATTGTAAGAGCCTGAGAGCTTATTCGCGAAGTAAGAAAAAGGAATTGTGAGCTAACGTTATAAATTAATGCGAAGTTATTTCAAGGCTATTTTCGTCTGATTTGATGTGGAACTAATATTATTTTTTAAAAAAGGAGTAAAATCAATTCTATAAATTTTTTAAGTTCATTAGAGTCGTTTGACTCTTAAACTAATCTAACCTTGGCGTTATTAAAAAAAAATATTTCGTGCTGAGGAGGGCTGTAACAGTTTGGGTACTCAAAAATAAAAAGACTGATCAATGGATACGCGAGGAAAAAGGTTGGGATCCGCTGTTCTAAGGTTTTAGAGCTTGTGAAAAGCAGACGGGAGGAATTCTCCTCACTACTTGGAAGAATTGCAGGGTACCTTCGCAATCCCGGAACAGAATTTATTAAATCTTTCAAAAATACAGCCAGAAGGTTCAGCTAGTTTTTTACAATTACGTATGACTAGAGAACTTATTACAGAACAGAAGAAAAATAAAAAACCGCTTGTTGGAAACACTAATGTGCGGCAAGTGACATTATATGGTCGTCGTTCAGGCAGAAGTCACTAAGTCCACAAAAACTTTTTGACGGACTACTGCAGTCAATTAGAATTTGCAATTAATTATTTCGTAATGGAAACCTGTTATCTAAGTATCAGTAAGTCAACCGCAGAAGCTAGAAATCTGTAAAATATTTTTTATTATTTATCATAACGAGTCAAAATTAATTAAGTTTGAACTGACTAAATCTCGGAACTATAGTTTTGGACTTACTGACTTTTTCCTGAACGACCATGATATAATATTATAATTGCTGATGAACGTAGAAACAAAACTTTTATAAAACTAATTTCAAAATAAAAGCAAATAATCTCTGAAATCTTATAAAAATTTAACTTGATACCACAAACTAAATTTTAAACTTAAGGACCTCTCAACAAAATAAAGTTCATTCCAACAAATAAATTTCATTTTTAAAATCAAAATAGTTTTCTACAAATTAACGAAATAGAAACAAACAGAATTTACCCCTCAATAGTAATTTTTTTGTACTATCAATTTAGATCACCCCTTCCCCCCCCCCTCTGCTTTGGAGATGCTGCCATATTGATTCATCTACATGTTCATAGATCACTTGAGATGTTAATGAATTACCACTCAGTTTTCGTGTCGAGTAACAACGTCTATGAATGACTTAATGGTTGAAATCTACAAGTTGGAACACACTCTAATTAAAACGGTGCCAAGTCGCCAAAGCAAGATGGATACTTATTGCCATAGATGCTTAAAAGTGCCTTAATTTTCGTTATTTAATTAAATATCTTAGGAAGTAATTTTTTTCAATGTTTGAAAAAAATAGAATTAATCTAGGAACGGACCCCAGAATGGCATGTGCAAATTTCATTTCAAGACTATTTCCTCTTCCTACGATAGGAACCGGACTAAGTAGCCTTGAAGGCTTATCACACACTCATTAGGATAAGTTAAAAATTTGTGAAAATTAAACAAAACATCGAGAGAATAATTCACTAACGTTATTGGATCACTGTGTAACCGTATTAAAAGCTGTAAATGCTACGACAACAGGAAACCAGAAGTGAAAAGTCTCCTTTGTTGTTTATTGTTAAAGAAAGCACTATTTTCTTATATTCACTTTAACACTGGCAAAAGCCCGCGCGCGAAACAGTAAATTGGCTTGAATTTATTTCTATAAGAATAAAAAGTATTGTTAGAAATTGCGTTAAAAATATTTTTTAAAACCTTAATAACAATCGGAGGAAACACTTCATTACAATGGAATTAATATCATTAAAAGGATAATTTTCTGGTGTTTAAAATGGCATAAAAAATTGTCTAATAAATATTTCAGAAGTTCTTGGCAAGAATCGTCTAAGCATTAGGCTTAAAAGTGGCTTTTCGTTATTTAATTAAATATCTTAAGAACTAATTAATTCTGAAGGTTGAAAATAGCACCATTGACCTAGAAATGTGCTCTAGAATGTAGTGTGCAAATTTCATGTCGCTACTGTTCATCGTTTAGGAGGGGTTCTTGTGACCGACAGACAGATACATGTATTTTCTGCTTTTTATTATAGATCTATAATATAAAGCGGAAAATACATGTATTTGTCGGTCTGTCTATATAGCTTATCTTGAACTAAAACAAAAAATACATCGATCTGTCGGTCACAAGTCCCATGTCCATCCAACCGGTTCGGTAGCCGTAATGGCGTCAGGTACGGGGGCATGGGGCGGCGTTCTGTCTGTCACAAGAACTCCTCCTAAACGGTAAACGGTAGCGACATGAAATTTGCACACGACATTCTGGGGCACATTTCTAGGTCAACTGTGCCATTTTTAACTTTTAGAATGAATTAGTTTTTAAGATATTTGATTAAATAACGGAAATTAAGCCGTCTTCTTAAGGCAAATTATTAAACGTTTTCCGCCAATAACTTCTGAAATATTTATCGCATGAAAATTATTTTTACACTATCTTAAAGAGCAAAAAATTAACTTTTTAATGATAGTTATTTCGTTACGGTAGATTGTTTTTTACAATTATAATTTGTTTCAAAATGTATTTTCAACAATACCTTCTATTCTTATAAATTAAATTCAAGCCAATTTACTGTTTATCAAATCCTTCATTCACGTGTATTTGCCACTGTTTAAGTTAATATAAGAAAATATTGTTTTCTTTGGACATTTTTATGTTTCCAAGGAAGACTTTTCAATTCCAATATGATGTCGTAGCACATATATCTTTTAATACGGATCAGTAATCGATTTAATGTGCCATTGGATTAATTATTCTTTCTATCAGATGTTTTGTTTAATTTTCAAAAAATTTTTAATGATCCTTATGAATGTGTTAAGTCTTTCGATGTTACTTAGTATAGCTCCTATCAAAGGGAGAGGAACTAGGAAGAAATAAAAAGTGTTTTACCGGTCTATCTCTCACAAGAAGTCTTCCTAAACGATTAATGGTATAGAGATTAAATTTGCGCATACCATTCTGCTGTCCATTTCTATATCAATTCTGCATTTTTCAAAAATTATTACTCCTTAAAATATTTAATTAAATAACAAAAATTAAGCCAAATTTTGCGTTTTTTCTCAGTTTTTCGCCAATAACTTCTGAAATATGTATTGAACGAAGATTGTTTATATACCATTTTAAAGAGCAGAAAATTTTCTTTTTTCTGATCTGAATTTAAATGGCATACGTTCCTTTCCCCCAATTTTCATAAATATTTCGGAATTCATTTTAAACACAATCTGTAACAATGGTTTATATTATTGTAATTAAATTCAAACCGATTTATTGTTTTATCAAATCCTTCATTCAGTTTTGCCACTGTTAAAGTTATGATAAAAAAAATTGCTGTCATTGAATATTTACAGAAAGGCAGATTTTTTTGCTTCCGCTTTTATTTTGTAGCGCGTACATCTTTCAATTTGTGTGCTCAGTAAATGATATTAGCTATATTCTATGCGATGCTTCATTTAATTTTTGTAAATTTTTAAGTGATCCCAATGAGGGTGTAAAATCATTCAAGATTAAGTCTGATTTCGACCGGAGGGAAAGGACCTAAGGAAAAAAAAAGAAAGAAAACTATGCAGGTTTCTTCCCATCAGACACACAAACACTAAAAAGAAGAGAATTGTAGCGCGGCTAATGGCAATAAAAACCAAGATATGAAAGAGCTTCTGTTGTCGACGTAGCAATGATGGGGAGGAGAAAATGGAGTACCAGGGATTGCTAGATTCGTGCCAGGTGGTTCATACGGAGACAAAAAGAAGAGCTAGGTTTAACTGCTGGCTGAGGGAGTCAGACAACACGGGGGGAACGACCGAAAATGAAGGAAAGACGCTTCTGCGAAAAGCTGTTTTAATTATTTTAAACTCTTATAAGTATTTAAACTTAAAATTTTCTTTATCCCGAGCAACGCCAGGTATATAAGCTAATGTATTATAAAACGTTAGAACCTTTAATTTCTCCTTTCTACATGTAACGAGGCATTTACATTCTAGAATTTAAAAAAATTAATAATTCTTTGCGCACAAAGTCGCGGGTAACAGCTAGTATATTTATAAAAATAAACAAAAATTTCAGAAATAAAGGTAAATTAGGTCAAAGTCTAACCATTGCCTAGTAACGGAGAAGCTATAAATTTGCGTTATTTCAAAATCGCCTGCATGTAATTAACAATTATTAAAATTGAAAAAATTAATAAAAATTGTCGGTAATGTGTCACAGATATAAAATTGGTACCATTGAAAAGGTAAAATTTTGAACTTTAGGATGGTATAAAAATATTTTTTGGGAGATGATTGGCTCCGAATTTACAGCGGAAGAACGGTTTCGGTCAATTTCTAATTAACTGACTGTTTAATTAAATTTTGGACTTTGACAAGTTCATAAGTGTCTTCCCTTTGTCTTAAATAATAAGTGCGCAAAATTTGGTTGAAAACAGTCCATTGGTTTAGGAGGAGATGTGGAACATAGCCACAAACATACCCACCACATACATAGCCACAATGACTTTTATTTATATTCAGATTAGCATGCGAATGTTAGTAGCGCCAAACGTTTTTTTAAAAACTGACAAAGGCTAATTTTTTCCTTGAGATAAATAATTTTTAAAGAATGATACAAAATTTGTGTATCTAAATTTTGGCTAAAATTGGCTTTGGCTTGGCATTATTGTTGGCTTCTCGATTGACATTCATAAGACTTCTTTTAAGACAAAACAAACATTTATTAGAACTTTAAAACACAACTATCACACTTCGTAACTGCATACAACGTAACTTCGTTCAATCGTACCAATACAATATATCTTACTGTTGCCACTTACCTGATATCATACACTGATATACAATAATTATGTTGCAGTCATGCTTTTGTCAGGCATAATATGAAATACGCTTACATTATTTTTTTTAAACCTTATTGAACTATGTAAGGAATTCTTAAGAGAAGATCCCTTCATACCCAAGGGTCCAAAATTCCTATTAGGACATGTGCTAAGGTCTTTTATTTGGTGTTGAATTTCTCCCTATTTTTATGGACTCTGTGAAAGCAATAAAAAGGCGATTGCTACTCACAGACGATTCAAGTTTCGTTTAGTTACATTAACTCAATAGATACGGACCATCCCATACGTCCCTTCAGGCAAAAGACGATGGCCGTCCGAATGTCTATCTGAAATTTCCACCTCCTTTCGTTAAGTGTGATTGATTTCACACCCGCGGCGCGTCCTTTCTTCGTTAGAGTGGCTCGCCCAGATATAACTGGGGAAGAGGGGAGATTTCTTACAATTCGAACAATGCCAGCTGTCATTGTGGGTTTTGAGGAGGGAAGTGAATTTCCCTTATCTTTGATAGAGGAGCTCGGACGTTTCCGTATTTTGAGGTCCTTTTATTTCAATGGCCTTAGGAATCAGAGGATTAATGTAGCCAAGATGCAGGAGTGTTATATTAGGATGGGCGTCGTTATTTGAACAATGGTCGGGTCCCGAGGACGACACGTCTTCTAACTTCCACAAGACACTAGCGGGAGGTAATTTCACCATGAAGGATTTAACCTGCATCAGGTCCCATGCTTTCGACTTATCTCTGGAGGAATTTGTTTCGGCCATGTGATCCTCCCTTCCGGAAGCCGAGATAATGTCCCCAGAGAACCGCGACTCTTCTACAGAAAATTTAAAATTATGGACTTATTTCTACTAGAATTACTTTTTATTACCGTCATTCAGTATTTGCTTTCCCCATCTAGTAGGTAGTTATGATGTAATCCAGCCGAATACTGTGCCACGATTCTTTGTAATCGGATTCAACTTTAAAGCTCTTCTGCGCCAGAGACCTCATACAAATTGGACGGCGCTCGATGTGTTTTGTACTTTTAACCGTATTGTTAACCACTTACAAGATTGTATACATTTATGTGTATTACTTTTACTTTCTGCTGCATAGAGAGATGTCTGTAGCTATCTCGAGATGAGATAGGCGATTGACTTTGCCCATAATAAAATGCTTTTAACCATCCTTGGTCTGTCTTCCTGCTGTGATCTGCTCAAACCGCTGTAGCTTCTATTGCTCATAATTTTATGCCCGATTTCTTCGGTATGAAAGATATCAGGTTATTTACTTAAAGTCCCGTCTCGAAGGACCACAAGAGCTATTTTGGGACGGACTTCATAATTTTTAACCATGATCAGACGACGAGGGCAATACATAAACCGGCATCCGCTCTCCACTCTTCAACTCCTCACCAGAGAAATGACGTTGGATTCTCGATGTCAGAGTTAACTTGGACCAGGCCCACATACGCGGTGGATCTTGGATCGAATTGGGTTTGGAACCTAGAACCCTCCAGGCCCGAAACCGATTATTTATTACTAGGCCATCTCGGTCTTTCTCGTCTAGACTTCTGGGCTCATTTATTTGACGATTTCCCTGTATGAATCGAGAACTGCAGAAAGTGAACAAGACACAAAACCTTTTTAAAAGGAGCTTGGTTATGTTTTTAATCAAAAATATGCATGAAATGTGTATTAAAAGACAAGTTCAACTTTATTTTTAAAAAATCAAATTAATTTTCCTTTACCTTCACTTAAATTTACTTCAACGATAGTAAATAGTTTTTGTTAATGTCTCCTGTAAAATTAGTATTTTGTGACTTGTTTCCTTTGTGCAGTTAGTGATTCATATATCGCCTGTAACAGTCTTCAAATAATTTTAGCTTCTAAAAATCATTTATTTGTGGAAATAACCCTTACAGTTCTATTTTATATTAAAAATAAGTTAGGAAATCGTTTAGAAAACATAGAAGCAGAACTGATACAACAGCTTTATGTATTAGGTATAATATTCCAAAGCTTGTAAGTAAAATGCACCATCAAAATACTCATTATAAGATAATATGCAATTATAAGTTAAGAAATACAGTATTTATTTATTTAAAACTAATATTTTATAAACACTTTTGCTCTATTTTTTAACATATCTACGTTGGTCAGTATTTATTGGTCTTGTGAAAAATTTTAAAAACACTGCGATTTTGTAAATAAAATGCAACATCAAAATTCTCATTAAGTTTAAGTTAAGCAATACGGTATTTATTTATTTAAAAAATATATTTTATACTCCTTTGTCCTATTATTATAATATATCCATGTTTGTCATTATTTACTGTTCTTTTTGTGGGAAAAATTAAATAATACTGTTCAGAAGACGGTGTATGTAGTTTATGTATTCTTCCTTTGCATTCAGAGTCCTGTAGAATATCAGTTATTTCAATGTTAGTCCTGGAATCAGGAGGAACGTGAAGGAAGTCCATGGTAACGTTGGAATCCAGAGAAGGACAGAGATCATCTGCGGTAAATTTGTGCAGGAAGTTGCTATAGGTCTACTTCAACTACCTGATGCTTAATCACTGGAAATCTCAACCGCTCTTCATTCTGGTACTTAAAGTGCCTCTCAAACCTGGACAAAAGACACATCAATAAAATGTTTTTAAAATTTATTATTTTAACAGTTACAGATATTATTCCTTCCGCACAACTTCAGGTGTGTGATTTGTATTTCTTTAGTCCAAAATAATTGTCCCTTTTTCAAAAAACTAAGGAATTAATTATATATTTCGAAATATACGGAAGCATACAAAACTCAATTATTGGTCTTAAACCGTTCATTCAAGAGCACTCCACTACAAGCCATTCCTTTTTCAGCCCATCCACTTCAGCAGGGCATTCACGGACGCTCCACTCAATGGAAATCCATTCGCTACGGGTCACTCCGATCTCCTGCCGCATATACCCCCCTTTACCCCTCCTGCTTCGATTTCCTTCAGAGCCCCAGTAGCACAATTGTCCAATATTGTACGATATTGAGCAATATTCGCAATATTGGACAATATCATATAATATTGTATAATATCGGGCAACAGGTTGTACTACCTGGGAGCCAGAGAGCCTCGCACATTCCTCCACGTATCTACACCGGTCGCATGTCAGCATTTATGGCCCGGCAGTCCAAATGGGGCAGTTGGATACCTAAACTTCCGAGCAATGTACCTCTCCAGTTCTCATCGGTTTTTTCGCATTGATGACAGGTTTTAGCGGGAGTGGTGTAGTGGGGCACTCACAAATGTCCAGCCTTATATTGAATATTAAGCCTTACAATTAAAGATACCGGAGGTACTTTGTGTCTTTGACACCAAGTTTAAATCCCGAAATATTGCTGAAGGGAGTTGACCGCTCCTTTCAAACTTTTTTTAACATAAGGGGCAAACATTAATCATTATTACCATCAGTTTTCATTGCTGTCTTTATTCCTTCGTTTTTGTTTGCCTTCACTTGTAGCTTTACAAAAAGTTTCATATCTGTAAATAAACTTGGTCGAGAAACCAGTATATAAAATTGAATATGGCGACCAAATTTGTCATTTTCAATTAGGGAACATGGGGATTTGGACAATTATACTTTTAAAACTACACGTTGTTTCAGATATGATAAACTATGCATAGACAATTTTCGAAACCGAATTTTACCAAATTTGACTTCGTCCTTTTCTTAATTTGGGAGAAAAAGGCAAGGAATATAACTAAATTTGGGTGGAATGCCAGTGGCGTAGCTGGAACTTTTGCCGCCCAGGGCGAACATGCTTTATTCCGCCCTTCCTTTAAAAGTTAATAGGGAACATAAACTTCAAAATAGAAGAATAAATTCGTAGTTCGAGGCCCTGGATCTCTCCTGATAGGCTGCGAAAACGCGCATCCACCACCAATCTTTTTTCCACATATCGACAATTTACTCACAAAAGGCGGAAAATACGAAATAAGTGCCGACTAGTGCAGCTGATCTTCTTAGTTATGAAAATGTTGTATACTATATGTCTTATTTTGCCGCCCCTTCCGAAGTGCCGCTCGGTCTGGACCGCCCTTTAGCTACGCCACTGGGCGTAAGTAGTAATTATTTCCCTACATAACTCAACAGTTAATAAATAAAGAAATATTTAAGGTATAAACATTTATTCATGTGAAAAAATGAACTCAAAAATTGAATATTATTTTTCTGATTACAATAAAATGCATGGTTCGAATAAAAGAGCAGTCGTCTTATATAGCACCTTATATTTTGTGTATATTTTCTTAAACAAATGGAATATTCCTAGAAGTTAAAGGCGTCCACGCTTTTATTCGAACCATGCATTTTATTGTAATCAGAAAAAATATTTTAAACTTTTGCGCTCATTTTTTCGCATGAATAAAAGCTTATACCTTGAAATTTTTTATTTATTTATTTTATTTTATACTTTTTAGAGACAGCTGACACGAATACACACGACATGTTACGCATAGTAAACCAAATTCAATTACCGAATTCTCCAATATAAAACACATATTAAATATTCGTTACGAATATTACATATTACGAATTTGAAAAATGTGCGACACAGACCGAGAGACGAAGCAAGACTCACTTCCCCGATCTGACCTTTGACCTTCAAGCCGCTCCGAAATGGGGATGATTCACAAGCCACGCCCTCTTCTATTGCGTGTCGTCTAGTGGTGTTGTTACAACCCTACGTAACGAGAAGTTACCACCTACCACACTTTATCACCCAAATATAGGGATAAAATTTAAAATAATTTTGTTAGGTTTAAAATAGGTATAGATTGCAAATTTTTTGGCATAATATTGTATTGTCTCCGGAAACCCACCACTGTGTTAAATTTCAAAGCTTTAGCGTGATTGGAAGTGGATGATAAATCGATCTCAAGATTTGTGGACAAGACACTCAAGTTGAATAAAAGCTAATAAAAATGTAAATTACTCATCTTTACACTTCCTTCGATGTACATCCAGGGGAACCACTCCGGATTGCAAATGGCGAAATACGAATTTAAAAAAAGAAAAAAAGGAAGCGCGAATGACGTCGTTGCTGTTACCTTCAAACTCTGAAACGGAAAGGAATCGAGTTTCCGTTTGTAGTATAACAGTTACGCTTTTCTCATTAATTCCCCGTTTCCAAAATGTTTTGTCAGGTAAACACGCAAGGCGTTATAGAATGTTTTATTTTATGTATTTGGATTTTCTGTTTTCGGTGTTCAGCAACAGTTGATGGAGGTAAAGCATTATTGATATTATCTTAATGTTTATTGTTGTTTAAAAAAATAAATTGATAAAAGCATCGGTTAAATCATGTAAAATCCAAATGATATTTTCAAATGCAGTGAAAGTAGGCTAATTAAAAACTGACGGGACAGCAATAAAAATTCAATTTATTCAGAATTTCGAATTAAAAAGAAAACCGGGCCTAAAAAGGAGTAACGACAATTTTTAAATTATAAATGGCAATTAAAGATTTATTTTTAATATTAAACAGTTTTAACAAATAATGCCTAAATACTAAATAAGCGGTCAGTAGTTGCAATAAATTGATAATAATCATCTTAAGTTTTTTGAAAACAAATTAATGATATTAAAGATTATAATTTCAATAAATAATTGAGTAATTTTAGTAAATTGATAATAATTACAATTTTTTAAAAGATGTACTGATTTTAATGAAGGTAATTTCCATAAATAATCAAGTAATCTTAATAAACGAGCAGCAGCACTTTGGGTACAGCAACTGTACAATAAGCAGCAAAATTCGCATCCAACGTGTTGAAAGTCTTTTTAAAAACTGAGAACTTTATTCATTACTTTTTTTTATTAAATATACAGCACTCCTTTAAACGAATTAAGGGCCTTAAAAATTATTCAATTATCACTGAAGACACAAGATAGGGATGTATTTAACTAACGAAAAGAGTTCAGAAATAGAAACATTTTTTTACGATTATTAACTTTAAATTCAAATCAACAAGAAAAACTTAAGAAAGGCGCAGTTCGGGTCCGCGCCGTAGATTTTTTCTTAAAAACGTCGGGATAAAATCAGAAAACAAGCGTTTCGTATTAATATGTAATTTGATTATCAATCTCTTTAATACAATATTTACACGGAGTAGTATAATGGTTACAGAATAGATAACTCGCAAGCTACCACAGACCCTCGATACATGCGATAAACTTGTGATTTATCTATTCTGTAACCATTATACTTCTCTGTGTAAATATTGTATTAAAGAGATTGATAATTAAATTACATATTAATACGAAATACTTGTTTTATGATTTTATCAAAACGTTTTCACGAAAACGGTGCGGATCCGAACTGCGTCTTTATTATGTTTTAGAGTAGCTTTTGGTGGCGCCATCTGTTGACAGTATATAGAACTACATTTCGCATATGCGCAGTAAAACATTATTTACCACAAATGCTCATATTTTCCGTAATTTTCAAATTTTCGAATTCAAATTTCAATGCAATGTTTCTTTCACGTATTGTCAAGTATTCTGTAAGTTTCGTACAACTCGAAAGAAAACTCTGCATGTTATATGTAACCAAAAAAAATGTGCAGTTTGAAATCTTCAGTTTAATACCGATTTTTACTTATATACTGATAAATATTTTTATTCTCTCACTTTGGCTCTTAGTAATACTCCTCAAGCTCTTTAAAATGACACCAGACTCAACCTCCTAGCTAAACGCGTTTCCACGCTATACTTATTTATAACCTTACATAAAGCTAATTCATAACAATCACGCGCATGCGCCTACACTGGTACGATGATGTCACAGGCAAAACAAATACTATGCGACAAACTCTTAGAGATATGATCTATGAGTTGTGGGATCAACAATTCTTTTCGCTTTATTAATCTTGTAGTTATTAACGATAAAAATCTGACGGTATTTTGTCACACAAGAAATTTCGACTGACTATCACTGTAACGAGCGGAAAGACGTTTTCACGTCAATAAATTTGAATTGCATAGTGCCAATTTCGATTGTATTTTATTCATTCGGTATTTGAGTGATCTGCCTTATAATGGAATCACCCCCTAGTTACTATACAAGGTTGTTTCCTCATATTATGTCATCTTGTTAAAAATATCTCATGTATTATGCTATCATAGATAATTAATGTAAGGGCTTTAAATCTGATTTAAATAATCAGGATCAACATTTCTGTTATCTCTCCGAATAAATCAAAATAGGGAATTAATGAGAGTTAATTTAGGAGCTTTAAAGCAAATCTATATTATATAAAACGCTTATGCGTGGCGCAAAAAGGACCTTTATTTCTTTCTCCCCGTTGGCAACGATCAGTTTGTCAGAGAAATCTCAAACCTGACGCCGAGATTCTTGAATTGGTTTGAAGTCGGAAACAACGATTCTTTTTTTAAAGTTTAGATCGTTTGAATTAAATAAGTACAGTGAAACCTCTCTGAGCGGCCACCCCTCCGTTCCGAGAAAATTTGGCCGCTCTGAAGGGTTTTCGTTACAATTGCAAGATAATTGCTATAATATATAATATAAACAAATCTGACGCATATTTCTTATTGAAAATGAAGTTTGAGACTTATCTAAACAGAAAATTGTACTTTATTTAATGAATTTTTACATTTTTTGAAAAAAGGATACAATTTCTGACTGTTTTAAGTTTTTACTCTTCTCGGGAACAACTATTCTTTCAAGTTCGTTTTTCAGTTTAAAAAGTAAATTTCTAACCGATTCGTTTGTCATTGCGTCGGAATTTCCGATGAGTTCATCTATTTCCCCCAAAGTCGCTTGAGTTGAAAGTTTAGCTTGCTGACGATTACAAACCGTATCAGAAAATTCTTCGTCAGAGACGGAATTAGAGCCTGAAAGGCACAAAACTCCATTTGTGAAAACGTTTATATACACAAAACATACTGGTTAGTTAATTTAAATCAATCTCAAATTAATTTTAGATCGAATTAAAAGCATTTAGAAAACGCTTACCTTCGGCAGACTCGTTAACCAAAAGGCGTTCCTCCCAATCGGCACAGTAATCATCAAAGCACTCCACTGCTACTTCGTACTGGAAGGATTCGGGATCGTACTCTTTTCCAGCAAGTTTCGAGAACTCTTCTAATTGATCTTCCGCCGTCGATTCGTCGAATAAATCTAATTGTCTCTCGACTTCTCTGCTACTGATTCCACAGCTAAAGAAACATTTAGTAATCACTTCTTGACCTATTTTTTTCCAGGAGGTTTTAATCTAGTCAAGATCATCTCCGACGGAAATTTTCTTTGAAAGTTCACTAGCACTTTCGCATCCATCCATACAATGACGTGTCGCAGAGCGCACTGTCTATATTCCATCTTGAAACATTTTATAACACCATGATCTAATGGCTGATGTTTTGATGTCGTATTTGGCGGTAGAAATAACAGTTTGACATTTTTTACCTGATCTCCATGCGTATGACGCGTCGCATTGTCCAATACAAGGATAACTTTCCTGGCTTGATTCCTCATTTTTTTGACGAAGTTTACGAGCCATTCTTCAAAAATAGATGAAGTCATCCAAGCTTTTTTGTTCGCGTACCACGACACACCAAGATGGTTTAAATCTTTCCCTTTAAAACACCTGGGTCCTTGACATCTCCAAATGACCAAGGGCTTCTCTTTCTCTCCAGCAGCGCTCACACAAAAACTAATAGTAAGCCGCTCCTTAGGAATTTTTCCACTTCTGGCTTCTTCGGATTTTTGAATCATGCGATTATTGGGCAAAGCGCGAAGAAAGAGTTCCTTTTCGTCCATGTTGAATATGTCCTCGTCATCATATCCAGCCAAAAGAAGTGGAAGACGCTCCTGCCAATCTTCACATAAACTGGGGTCGACATCGGCTGCTTCGCCACACAGTGATCGAAAAGTAATGTTATTCCGTATGCGAAATCTGTCCAGCCACCCATTGATGGCGGAGAAATTTTCAATTCCCAAAGCATCCGCAAGTTCTTTTGCCTAGTGTTGAATCATAGGTCCACTGACAGGCATCTTCTTCGCCCAAACAGTTTTAAACCATTCCAAAACAGCCTCGTTTATGTCGACATATTTTTCGTGTCTCATCCGTTTGACACCACGAAATTTGAAGTCTTCATACTCTTTCAAAATCAAATCTTTTTCTTTAACGATTTTGTTGATTTGCGTTCCTCCACAGTAAAATAATTCAGTTAACTTTCTCGCCGATTTGCCGTTCTCATATTAACGCAGTATTTCAATGCGCTGCTTGAGATTTAGGAAATCGTGCTTCGACATCGTTGCAACTCAGATCACTCACCATCTAATAAAACAAGCGTGAATGAGATTTTTGCTCCAAAATTATCGGAATCCGCTAACAGCCAATAGGAAGCAAGACGTACAAACGAACTAACGACCTCAATTATCCTGACCTTGAGCCTTTCGGCTCAAGGTTAGAATCATGAATTGAGTAGATTTTGCTGAAAAATGGGATGGGCGAACCCAACAGGCGGCTGTTCAGAGGGGGTTGAGTGGCCATTGCTAGGGGTTATTTTAACATTAGGTCTATGGGCCTAAAAATCCGTGCCACGAAAAATTGGCCGTTAAGAGGGGTGACCGCTATGCAGGGGTGGCCGTTCGAAGAGGTTTCACTGTAATATTGAATATCCTTTTCAGCTAAAAGATTATGAAAAATTGGTTTATTCATCTCTCGACAGCTCAAATTTTCTCAGTTCCATCTATCCAGAGGAAAATAGTGTAGTGAGTGTGTTTACATGTGCGGAAGCAACATTTCGTTTATAAGACTGCATGTTTAAGACTCTGCTGGAAAAAACGATGCATGAAAATTTTGAAAAAGGCTATCTAATCAATTTTAAAAAGCTATGGGTAGATAATTATTATAGGTTTTAATTTTAAATAGTTAATATGAGCATGTTTCAAGCCATTATTTTCTTTGAACTGTCCTTTTTTAGCTAAAAGGTTGCAAGATGGATTACATCATTCTGCGACAACTAGAATTTTCTGAGATTTAAAACACAAATGACTACACTGAGAAAAACACTATAATAAGTTTTAAATGACTGATTTCTGATTGATGAAAATAATTTTGGTTTTTAATCATCTTTGAATTATAAATATTAATAATCAAATTTCTTTCTAACATATATATATGTACTACCAGAAGAGTTTAATTGTAGAAACTAATGAAAAATTAATTTCAGAAGTTCATGCAATTTCAAATAATTTAAATTTACTTTTAGTAATTAATGTACTTATAATTTCCTAATACGAGCAGAAACACATAACTGTATGGCGAGAGAAGTGAGCTGGGATCAAACAGTGATCCCGAAAGAATCACAACGTGATTCTTGGAGGCTGGAGAACGGAGCGAGAAAGGGGTGTAATATATATATAAAGATTTTTACAACAACTGTGCTAGGACACGCAGTGTCTTCATTGTAGCGAGCAGAGAGAGCAGGGTTTCCGTAGCAAACCCCGGAGGATTGCAACGCAATCTTCCTGGGGATTGGCGAGTTTTAACGAGAAGGGGGCAGAGCCCCCTAGTTTAAATAATCAGGATTAACATTTTGGGCTGTCTCTTCGAACTAATCAAATTAGAGGATAAATTAAATAACTTAAAATAAATTTTAATAATCAGGTTTTATGTTTTGGTTACTTATTCGAACAAATCAAAATTAATTGAAAATTTCTGAAAAATTAAGATCACGAACCACAAATTACTGATTGGTTACCTAAACCTTTTCAATAAATCATAATTCCGACAGTTTTCTACTGTTTTTGTTGCGCAAAAGTAACAGAAAAATAACTTTAGTTCTGAATTTGTGCGACTTCATTAAAATTACATAAAAAGTAGTGGTTAATAAAACAAAGTGCACTTACATGCGATAATCGTTTCTCACTGGGGGAAAAAGGGTTTTTCCCTTCTGCAAAGAACCAGTTTCAAAACTTGATAGCTCTCTGCTTCGGAAATGAAGATCATTTCTAACCGATGCGTATTAATGCCATTTAACTGCTCATAAGTATTACATATTAAATTTAACACTACCATGACCGGTTGTAAACTTTTGATTAGAAATTTCGCATAAGATGTTATCGTTTTTTCACATTTGACTCCATGACTTTTTCTATTAAATATATACAATTAATTTTTCATTTTTCTTAGTTAATTCTGATAAACATGTGTAGCCTACCGTTATTTACCACGACATGTCATTTAACCTGGAACAAAATTTAAAGGCTTATAAGGTTATCAGATTCCACAGGCGCGTTTTACATAACGCATCAATTTGATACACATTTCTGCATAGACTGCTGCGTGATAAGTTCAATAAATAACAATAAAAAAACTTTTTTCATTCACTGTAAAAATCTGTCTTGTCTTCGGCAGCATCGGCAAAAACACACGTAACTATTTTTGTCGATCTGTGAAGACGATAACTTTATTATAACCGCAAAATTATTTTTTGTTGGGTTATTAACTTAAATTTACTTTGTTGAATATTTCCCTCCTATATCTAACTCCTTACTAATCTAATTACTATTTTACTATTATCTATTACTTCGCGACTATTATTTCGCGAGAGAGATTTCGTGATTGAGTTGAAAATTGAGTTGAAAACAAAAGAGAATTGAGAGTAACTTCGAGAAACAAAAGAGAATCACGAATAACAAAGAGAAACCGAGGAACAAAAAAATCACGTGAATAAAGTAGTCCTACGCCTTTAACATCAGCGGCCGTTTGAAAAACACAGTCTCCCGTCAATTTTTTTTTTTATTATAATCATTTTCTACATTTTTAGTGTTTGATTTATAGTTCATTATTATAAATATCAAGGAATCTTGAATTTTGCATTCTGTTAAAACTGTTTTGTACATTTTATCAAGTGTATGCTTATCTTTTACTTAATTCACTGACAAAAGCCTCCAGTAGGCCCCCCCCCCCAACCTTGCGATTCCGACCATGTTCTATCGCAAAAATATCTGATTTCCATATGCCTGACCTAGCCTTAAAGATTGCAAATGACCTTTCGGGATGCCCTGTATATCAACAAATTTGAATTATACCTTCCAAAAACAAAGAAAACGTCAGTTTCACAACTTACTGTAATTAAAAATTAAGAGCTGAGGTGATGAGCTCAATCGAGACTGCATTTACTTGAAGATATTTATGCGTCCAAAATTCCTTTGATATTATAAGCAGACGGATTTTACTCTGCTGCATAAAGCTTCGGTCCCACGATCAGATAACCCACAGATTTCGTCCGCGGTTCGCGTTATTTCCTGTCCTCGGAACGGGAAGATTCGATGTCGCTCGGGGGTTTCTAAGTGCATATATTATATGCCCAAAAGTATCCGGACACTTGCAAATTTTCACATGTTTTAGAATTTCTCCGTGATGGTTTAATTGACTGCCTTTAAACTTCAGACATGTAAAGAATAAACAATGAATCACATTTTACATTGAAGATTCGGTCCTTAGGGTAATTAGGGGACCGTCTACAAACTGATGAAAACAAAAGCGTTTTTGATCCACCCCGCTTCACAGAATACTGATAACAAGATGAAACTTTCAGAAATGGTAATGTATAATGTGCATAATATTTACAGGAATTTTCGTAAACTCAGCGCAAATATTTGGTAATATATAAAGGTTTTCTTAAGAATACTCAAATTTTCACACCTGTTTTTTTGCTTATAACATACAGACTTTTCTGTTATATTTTACGAAAAAAATTTAGAAAGAATGTTTGAAATACAGGAATTATGAGCATTTTAGTAAGTAAATTTATCAGCATGCGCGAAAATAATATAATGTAATCTAATTGTATTTTCCACAGCTTTAAAGCTCAGATATATAGGCATCTTATATAAAAAAATCTCAGTTCATTAGTATCTCAGAAAGAATCGGCATTACACGAGCAGAATTCAGCTCCTGTCGAAGAGAAGCTAAAAGATGTATATGTCAACACAACTGATTTTTTAAACTTATATCTTTAAATAGTTATATTGGATTGTATAGTGGTTAGAATTTGTGAATACCCAAGAACACATCTAATATTCGTAACGAATAAAAAATATATATGCAGAATTATTAAAATATTTTAAGAAAAGAAATTAATTGGATAAACAATCGTTTCTGCCATAAAAATGTTTAAAAATATCGTTTGGCCGTAAAATTGTAACATGTAACTCTGTTTAATCATGTAAATAATATAATTAAAGTAATAAAATTTTTTGTTATTTATAATGCCTAATTAGCTGGAATTTGTATGACCTAGTGATAAGTCTTCAGGGTATTCAGCAAATTCTAACCACTATACACCAATATAACTATTTCAAGAATATGAGTTTAAAAAATATCACTTCTGTACACTCTCATCTTTTAGCTTCTTCGTCAGAGCTAAAATTTCGCTCTTGTAATTCTGATATCTTTCTGTATACTAATGATATTGAACTGAATATTTTTATATAAATTGCTCTATATATCTGCTTAAAGTTAGAAAAATTACACTCATGTTTGAGTATGCGCAGTAAACATTATTTACTAATGCTCATAATTCCTGTAATATTCAACACTTTTCTAAATTTTACAAATTCCTTCTCTAACGTATTGTCATCTTTTCTGTAAGTTTCGTATAATATAACAGAAAAGTCTGCATGTTATAAGCAAAAAACAGGTGGGAAAATTTGAGTATTCTTAAGAAAACCTTTATATATTCCCAAATATTTGTGCTGAGTTTACGAAAATTCCTGTAAATATTATGCATATTATACACTACCATTTCTGAAAATTTCATCTTGTTATCAGTATTCTGTGAAGCGGGGTGGGCCAAAAACGCTTTTGTCTTCATCAGTTTGTAGACGGTCCCCTAATTGCCCTCAGAACCGAATCTTCAATGTAAAATGTGAGTTATTGTCTATTATTTACATGCCCGAAGTTTAAAGGCAGTCAGTTGAGCCATTCCTGAGAAATTCTAAAAATTGTGAAAATCTGCAAGTGTCCGGTTACTTTTGGGCATACAGTGTATGTGGTTTCCCGCGATGTGGCGGTAAATATCTCAGACATCAAAGGGCCAGATGGCGCCAATTCATCCGCTCACTACGGCGCGTCTGTTCGACTTCCACCAACCTCGAAGCGACTCGAAGTTTGGCCAGCCACACGCCGTTGGAACAAGGCTTAACATATCTTTTTCGCGGCTTGAGAAAGCATTGTTGTCCTTGGGATACTAAACAACTGTTAAATGCCGAAAATGCAATTTTTTGTTCTCCATGTTTACTCTGAGACCAAACAAAAAACCAGTGTTGATGGTGAATAGACAGAAGTATTTTTGAAAGCACTACCTTTCAGAAAATAATGTTGATAGCAGCAATTCAGCGGCCCTACAGTAATCAGAGCAAACTTTCGGAAAATGGCGGAAACGTTCTAAGCAGCATCATTCATGAAGTACTAGATTTATCGAAATCCAAGAGGGATTGATCAGGAATTTTTATTATTATTATTCCTTAAATGATAAGAAAATTATTTGCTAAACATTTTTCAAGTTTTTTAAATCATATTCATTACCAAGAATTTAGATTTAAATTTTAATGAAGCAATATTATATCCATTCTATAGATGCGATTGGGAAAGCATCAAAACTTTGTTTCTTATATTTTTACAAAGTTTTCATATCAACCAAATTTTCATTTTCAGCAATATACGTTTTACGTTTCATTTTAATAAAATTTTTCGTCGATTTCCACTACTTGATTATTTCTTCCAAAAATAATGTAAAAACGTCCTTTATGTATGTACTATCAAAGGCTAAAATGCATCGCTTTTCTTCTGTTTCTGTCTATTCGAATTGTTCTTTGTTTATACAATCAGATGCTAAAATGCAACGTTTTTTCCACTTGCTGTCTAGTTCAAACATTTATATTTTCGCATTACCAGATACTAAAATCTAACACCTTTCCTCCCTTTCTGTCTAGTTCAAAATTGGAAAGATAAGGAAGATGTCAACTCTGACCACTTTCCTACCACCTCAACAGAGGACAACTTTTCGCAAATTTTCGTTTTCCCCAAACAGGAAGTTTCTTTTTACCACGAATTTCCATTTCGACAGACTGTAGCGTATTTCTTTGTTCTCATAATCGTAATTACAATCTTGATGACGGTACGCTTATTCTGCAAAATATGTGCATTGGTGTATACCCAGAATGAATCTTCTCCTTCAAGAACTGAAACGGGTGGTCCGGCAATGACTAACAGATTCACTGAAATGAATCTCCCGCAGACAAGACTTGGAGTAGGCAAACCTAATAGGAGTTGGGGCGAGCCTGATGATACAGATGTGACAGTAGCTTCTGACGATTCCGTGTGCGAACGTCCTCCCCAAAAAAATGATGACAGCGCAACAATAGAAAAAACCACCTAATTATGGAACAGTTAGGTGACTAGCACAGACTATAACCTAAGGTAAAGAAAACTCCCGAATCACCACGTGCTAAATAATTCGAACAAGATCCGAGATTAGAATGAACTTCAGTCTGTCTATCATGAGAGCCATCATAGGCATAAAGTCTGCATTCCACCGCGACCTTAGAAACCACCTTCGACACTTTCAGGAAGAAAGGTCATAGGCGTTTACCTCCCTTAAGCCGAATTTACCCAAAGACAGTTAGTGGACGCAATTGGTACCTACATGACTCCAGTGAGATCATGCCACCATCAATCCTACCAATAAGTGACTACTTCCCGCTGGCTTATATGTTTGTTGGATTAACAGTTACTTGACCTCCATGGCGCCACGTGGCCTCCGACTGCGCCCAGGACTGTCCTAGTGTAAACTTGTCTTTAAGGACGATTTCTGACGAAAACTGAAGCCACCTCTTATGGGTGGCTACTTCCTGCTAACTGAACATTAAATCTGTCAGCGCAATGTTTTGAATAACATCCTTCTACTTTTTTACCATACAAATTCCCTTACTGAGAATTTTTTGTCTGTTTTCCATCCCACATAAGTACATATACTGTCAATGACAACTCGAGTTGATAGTATGACGAAAACGCATAGGTATCAACGTATCATTACGCCGATTTAAGTAATTCAGAACGTGATCTTAATGTAATTAATGCTAATTAATTACATTAGGATCATGTTCATGTATAGTAGAATCATGTTTGAGTAGAATTTAGTTTTAAAGACAAACAATCGATTTTCAGTGTAATAAAACTCTGCATTCAAAACGAAAATTGTTTAATTTCATAGAACGTTTCCTGACACTCGAAGATGGTTTGAAACGGATTTTATATCATTCATGTGTGATGAGATAAGTACTATAAGCCGGATCATTGCCATTGACTAGAATAATGATCTGTGAAACGGTTGTCCTCCATACTACTCATCGTTAAATTGCTCTTTCATCTGAAAACTAACTATACACCTAAGAACAAGTTTTCTCGTTCTTACGTGACTGTCTCCTCGCCAAAGCAATACGAATCCGCAAAATTATTTCTCATATACGGTGGACTGTCCTTGAAATGGCGACAAACTCTGAGAGGGGTGACAGTAGGCATCAAGAACAAAAATTGCAATACAACATGGTAGTCGGTGAAAATACGACTTGTGCAAAGTCAAGCTGGAACAACAAAAAATTATAATAAAAAGTGCAAAATAGCCTTTATTAAACAGCGAGCTTGTGGTGACTGTGGAAACCTGCTGTATATACAATATAAAGTACAAAATTAGCGCAAAAAGTACAATTATAAGAACAAAAAACACTTATTTGACAGTACAATTACAACACAGCTTGTGATGTACAACATGAAGTGCAAAATAAGTACAATATTATGAGTTGAAAATTATTGAGTATATGAAGAGTTATGAGAGTATATGAGAGTTATGAATATTATTGAGTGAAAAAAACCTCACTTATTTGTCAGCATGATTAGAATACAATTTTTTTGTTGTGGTGTTTTATAGCTCAGCAGCCACATTTGTCTGCGCCAGACAGGCTCTACAACTTAAAGATCAAAACAAGTATAGAAAGTACAATGATACAGACAAAAAGCATTTATTTGACAGTATGGTTACAACACAGCCTGAGGTGCGAAATGCAATGGCAACAATTCTACGAATGATAGCGATTGATCAGTTCTTTATTCGGAGAGATAAATTGTTTTTTCCGCCACTACCGGCGAACGTTGACGAACTGAAATCGTGAATAACCGCAGCTATCCAAACTGAGACACCGAACATGCTGAAAAAAGTGTGTGATGAATTCTCCTATCGACCAGTAGCGGATTTCCTCACAGGCGTTAGAAGTGGCCGTCTCGTGCCTCGAGACGCTAGTGGCCTCAAAATCTGTGCTACAAACATCGCAGTGCTAAGCCGACGGCGAATTTACGTCGTTGCTGTCTTGTTTTTAGTATAATCCTCTCCTCACTGAAAAGTTTCTCCCTCTTTGCTTTAAAAAAATAATGAGTGAACGAAAACAGCCGAACGGAACATTGGGGGAAATAAGCCACTTAATAAATACATTACTTAGATTGTAGTTCGTCTATAACTATTGGAAGATTCAAATTTTTTTTAAAGCATCATTTGTGGAAAACACCCTCATCGTTTAGCTTCTCTTAGAGTGTAAGTTAAATTCACACCACTGCATTGCAAATATCTTTCTGAATTTTCATGGTATTCAACTGTAATTTTCATATAAGTTGCCCTATATATCTGGATTTTAAGTTTTGAAAGAAAATTTAATCTCGCACATGCGCAGTAAAAAACCATTTACTGCAAATACTCATATTTACTCTAATATTGACAGTATTAACTTCAAATTTTAATGGAACACATCTGTAACACATTGTCAAGTATTCTGTAAGTTTAGCATTATTTGATGGAAAACTCTGCATGTTATAAGCAAAAAAACAAGCGGGAAAATTTAGAATTTTTTATGAAAACCCATATATTTTCCAGAATATACTTGTTACTTTTACGAAAATGAATGTAAGCAATGTACTTATTAAACGAAACCATTGATGAAATTTGTAAATCATTATCAGATTTCTGTGGAACGGTGTAACCCAGATTTTTTTCTTCTTCGTCGATTTCTTCTGGTCAGTCTTCTAAATGCTTTCTTGACCTGAAATAAAAAATATTAGTTTGTGGATAAACCCTAATCATTTTGTTTCTCTTAGGAAGAAGCAAAAATTATGTTCACTGCAGTGCCGAAATCTTTCTAAATCTTAATGATATTCGACAGGAATTTTTATATAAGTTGTCTTACATGTCTGGCTTTGAAGCTGTGAAAGAAAATTTACGTTATATCTCGTACATGCGCAGTAAAAATTATTTACTACAAATACTCTTATTTTCTCTAATATTAAAAGTATTTTTTTCTAAATTTTTACACAATGCTTCTCTAACATATTGTCATTTTTTCCGTAAGTTTTGTGTAATTTGGTGGAAAATTCTGCATGTTATAAGCAAAAAACAAGCGGGAAAATTTGGAATTTTTTAAGAACACTTTTCTATCTTCTCGAATATTTGTGCTGTGTTTACGAAAACGCATGTAAATATTATGCACATTAAACATAACCATTGATGAAAGTTACATCGAATTATCAGCTTTCTGTGAAACAGGATGGGTGAAACTCCATTTTCGCCTTCATCCCTTTCTGGTGGTCCCGCTAATTGCCCTCGTGACCGAATCTTCGCTTAAAAATTCACTTCAAAGACAGCCGGTTTAGTCTTTTTCGGAGAAATTCTAAAAAATGTGAAAATCCGAAAGTGTCCGGATACTTTTGATCAGATAGTGTATATTCTTTGTAAAAATGAGGGAAAATAAACGTTAGAAAGCAGATAAATAAAAATACAATAATTAGCTTCAAATATTTTAAGTTACACATTTGTATCATCAATAGAGTTTTTTCAGGAGGGGGCCTCAAAATAATTTTGCACTTCGGGTCTCATATTGTCAAAATCCGCCACTGCTATCGACTGGTTCGTTCGTGTTTCTGGTGCTGCTCACATTGAACATTTATAAGCTTTAAAACTTTATTTCTGATTTAATTTGTCCAATAAGGTTGTAACTTCTTTAGTTTTGTAAATGTAGCCCTTCAGAGTCGGGCTCTTCTTTTGTAAACAACCTGTATCAATAAGGTGTTTTATTTCCAAATCATTCAATTTCTGTTGTTCTAATAATACCCATTCTGCTTTCGACAAGTGCTTTCTAAAGAACACGATTATTTTAGCTATAATAAATCACATAAACGATTTCAAAATATCATAATAAAAACTGAGAGCTCATATAACTAAAATACACTCTATGATGAAAAGTAACCGGACACTTCCGGATTTTTCGAATTTCTTCAGAAAGACTGGAGGAACTGCATTTGAACTTCGTCCATGTAATGAAAAGGCTTGCCCTCGCATTTTACAGTGAAGATTCCGTCACGATGGCATATAGAGGACCGACCAGAAATTGATGAAAACGAAAAGGAATTTCGACTCACCGAAATATGATAATGATTTTGAAATTTCATCACAGGTTGTGCTTAATATGCACATTGCTTATATGCATTCTCATAAAAATATCACGTATATTCTGTAAGATATAAAGGATTTTTGAAAAAATCCCAAATTTTCTCGCATACTTTTTGCTTATAACATGCAGAGGTTTCAACCAAATCACGCGAAACTTAAAGAGTACTTTACAATTTGTTAGAGAAGCATTGTATTAAAATTTGAAATAAATAATTTGATTAATAGAGAAAATATGAGTATTTGTAGTAAATATTTTTTACTGCGCATGTACGAGATGTGGAGTAATTTTTCTTTCATAACTTCAAAGCCAGATATATAGGGCAACTTATATAAAAATTACAGAAAGATTTAGAAAGATATCGCCATTACAGGGAGCAGAATTTCTGCTATTCTCTAAGAGAAACAAAATGATGAGGGTTTTCCTACAAATTGATTTCCCTTTTTCCGACAAGGGAAATTACGCTACGTCTCGCACATACGTAGTAAAAAATTATTTACTACAAATACTCATATTTCCTATAATATTCAAATTATTTACTTCAAAATTTTAATACCATGTCTCTCTAATATATTGTCGTGTAGTCAGTAAGTTTCGTGTAATTTGGCCGAAAACTCTGCATTTTATAAGGAAAACACATGAAGAAAAATTTGGAATTTTTTAAAGAAAACCTTAATATTTTCCGGAATATACGTGCTTTACGAAAATCCATACAAGAGATGAACATATTGAGCATAACCATCGATGAATTTTTCAAATCATTATCAGTGTTCTGTGAAACGGGCTGAGCTGAAAGCCCTTTTCGCTTTCATCAATTTCTGTTCGGTCCCCTAAATGTGCCTTCATGATCAAGGGCGGATCTAGGAATCCCTTAAGGGGGGGGGCTACTATGGAAAAAAATTACTGCGTGCTTAAGTCTTACAAATTAATTAATTCTTAAGAACTAATCAACTAAATTAATCATTAATGGAGAATTAACTACTAAAATTAATAATTAAGAATTAATTAACTAAATTAATTATTAATCTCAACTTAATAATTTTTAATAATTAACCCTTTATTTCCCGACAGTTCTTAAAACTACCACTTTAATCATGTTCATATCTTTTTAATTTTGCCGTTTTTCCTGACAGTATTCACATGAACAGGAAGAATGTAATTCCGACAGCTAGCAGTAGATGGCAGATGAAGACAAAAAATAATTTTTTTAATTATTAATCAAATTAATTAAATTATTTTATTTAATTAAAAAGTTTTTTCACCTTTTCTGGGGTTATTCTGCTTTAAAGCATATCTAATTAGGTCAATATAAAATTGAAAAGTTGTTGGTAAGTTGAATCGGTAAAAAAAAGGGTTAAACTTTAATTGATTAAATTTTAAGTAAATCTTGATTAATTAAATTAAATTTATTTAATATATACAAGGGCGGATCTAGGAATCCGCGAAGAATACATTGGTGAAAACCTATTTTTCGTATTTTTAACTTTTAAAAAATGCAATATAGTCAACTAAATTTTTTTAATTTTATTTTTTTGCTCAAAAAGTTTCGTCCTCTTTACAAGAATGCAGCAGCCAATCTCCTTTATTTTTTCTTACAAAGTGTGCCAACCATATCTTCAACATTGACTTTTCTATCTTTATGAATGTTAAGGCTAGCCTATTGAGGTGCGTAAATAAATTTTAAGGCGCTTCTTAAAGTAGATATATTCTTCTCTGTTGCGCTTGTCGTCTCAGGAAAGGTTCTAAATAATTGATTTGTCACGTCGTAAAAAAGGACCTACCACATCGCTTTGAGAGTTTCAATAGTTGTCTTAGGTTTCCTAACCAATTAATTGAATTGATTTTAATTGAAACTCTGAACTTTTTTCAAAAAACCTGTTGTACTTCAAAGCTGTAGGAATACCATTGTTATTGTGGATTCAATTCTTCAATGGTATAAGGCCTTCCAGAGGTAAAATCCCATAAAAGCCTGTGCTAAACCTTATCTCAAGTTCGGAAATAAAATGATCAACTATAGGCATAAATATCACTCTTCTGAAATATTCTTCAGCATTGGTTAAAGGAACATTTCCTTCTGTTGGTTGCTTGCCACATGTTATAGCAACCTTCTTTTCACTGTTAACATCGTCAGATACACTCGTGTCTTCACAGAACTTAACTATAATTCGTAAAATGCAAAAACATTTGGAGTTAATGCTGGCACAATGGTTCATAAGCAGTTGTGGAGAATAGTGCGACGTACAATCGCAGGAACTCCCGTTTTGCAGTGAAGATTCGGTCACCAGAGCATTTAGAGGACCAACCAGAAAGTAACGAAGATTAAAGTGATTTGCGCTCGCCCCGTTTCACAGAAAACTGATAATGATTTATAACTTTCATTAATGGTTTTTGTTTGCTGGGCGCAGTACTTACATGAATATTCGTAAAAACAGCACGTATATAC
This sequence comes from Araneus ventricosus, assembly GCA_013235015.1. NCBI lineage: Eukaryota > Metazoa > Arthropoda > Arachnida > Araneae > Araneidae > Araneus > Araneus ventricosus. The sequence continues at coordinate 6,979 of BGPR01002383.1, read as the reverse complement.
GGGGGATATAAATGTTTTTTTAAGAAATCCCACAACTTTACCGCATGTATTTTGAACCGCATATTATAGAATCGCATGTTATAGAATATATGACAATATATTAGCGAAGCATTACGCTAAAATTAAAAGTAAATACTTTGAATATTCAAGGAAATATGAATATTTGTAGAAATAATTTTTATATAACGGTACATGAGCAAAATACAGTATGATTTTTCTTTTATAATTTAGAAGCCAGATATTGTATAGTAACAAAAAATGTTAACAGTTTAGGATTCGTACATTTTTTCGAATGTCTTCCGAAAGGCTAGATATATTTTCTTTTAATTTCTAAAAAGAGGTTTGAACCAATATATCACAATGAAGATGCAGTCATGAGGGCATTTAAAGGGCAGACAAGAAATTGATGAAGAACAAAATGATTCAGGATTCACCCCGTGTCTTAGGAAGCTGATAATGATTCGAAACTTTCATCAATGGTTTTATTTATTTATGGTTTTATGCGCAATAGTTACATTCAATATCGTAAAAATAGCAAGAATATTCGGGGAGATATAAAGTTTTTATTAAAAAATCCCAAATTTTCTCGCATAATTTTTGCTTATAACATGCAGGTTTTCAACCAAATTGTACGAAACTTACAGAATACTCGAGAATATGTCAGGGAAACATTTCATTAAAATTTGAAGTAAGTACTTTGAATATTAGAGGAATATGAGTATTTGTAGTAAAGAAGTACTTTTTTTTATTGCGCATGTGCGAAACGTAACGTAATTTTTCTTACGTAACTTCAAATCCAGTTATATAGAGCAACTTATGTAAAAATTCAAGTTAATTACCGTTACGATTTAGAAAGATATAGACATTGCAGCGAGGTGAATTTCGTTTGCACTCTAAGAGGAGCTAAATAAATATATTTTAAATTTGAACCTTCGAACAGTAATACTGAATTTTAAGAATATCCAGAATGCCCTTCTCTACTTATAAATTAAATGCATTACTTAAATTGTATTTCGACGATAGCTATGCGAAGATTTAAGTTTAAAAAATATCAGTTAGTGCAATAACTCCCATCATTTATCGTCTCTTAGAGTGAAACCGAAATTCACTCGCTGAATTGCCTATATCTTTCTGAATCCCAGCTGTGTTTAAGTGAAATTTTTAAACAAGTTGCCCTATATGTCTGGCTTTGAAGTTATGAAAAAAATTAAGGATAATCATACGCAATAAAAAATTCTTTACTACAAATATTATATATTTCCTCTAATATTCAAAATATTTACTTCAAACTTTAATACTATTTTTCTCTAATATGATATCATGCATCTTGGAAATTTCGTATAATATAGTTGAAAACTCTGCGTGTTATAAGCAAAAAACATGTGGGGATTTTTTTTATTTTTTTTCAAGAAATCTTTTTATATGTTACCGAATATTCGTATTATTTTTACGAAAATTATTGTAAAATATTGGACACATCAAACAAAATCATTGAAGAAAGTTGCAAATCATTAACAGCTTTCTGTGAGAAGGGGTGAGTCCTAAATCATTTTCTTCTTCATCTATTTCTGCCGGTCCCCTAAATGCCCTCGTGACTGCATTTTCATTATGATATATGGGTTCAAGCTTCCTCTGCACATGGTCGAAGTTCAAAGAAAATCTTTCCAGCCTTTCGGAAATATTCGAAAAAATGTGTAAATCCTAACATGTTCACATTTTTCTGTCACCCACCTATATATTGGACAGCTTTTATAAAAATTCCAGTTGAATACCATTACGATTCAAAAAGATATCTACATTGCAGCGGAAGAAATTTCAGTTGTTCTCTAATAGAAGTTAAATACTGAGGGATTTTCCAAAAATTGTTATCTTTTAAGCTTCAATCTTCGCATGGATATTTAACATATTACTAAACTTTATAAAATTCAATATAAATATTCTAGGATTAAACAGGAAGTTTTCTTTCCCCACTTAAATGTGTTGCAGCACTCGTCGCTGCAATACAGATAGCAGCACAGTTATGCATCAGTATATAGTACTTGCATACTGTGGTAATCAGGGAATGGTCCCGAAAAACCTTCAACAAACCTCTTTCCTTTTGAGTTACCTCTAGCCATGCAGCTGAAAGAACAACGAAAAAAAAAAAAACGTCAATTTATCCGCCATTCTTGGAGTTAAGAGGAGTCCCCCTTCTGCCCCCGTAAATAAGCGCTTATGCCTGCTACTATATTACAATTACTTTTCTAGAAAGTCTAGATAAAAAAAGTTTTTTTTTAAAATTCAATACACATAGGCATTCTGGACGGTCTATGATTTTAGGCCTGAAGGGCCCCAAAGACCCCCTCCCTGGATCCGCCCTTGCTGGAAATCTTCACTGTAAAATGTGAATTCAAGTCTTTTCATTGCATGGTCGAAATTCAAGTGTAATTCCTCCAGCCTTTGTGGATAAATTCGAAAATATGTGTAAATCCGAAAGTGTCCGGATACTTTTGATCATATATTATAGATTATAATAGGACACTTCCTCATTTAACAATTCAACTCACTGAACGCATCACTTTCTAAATTATAATACTGAGGGCGAACAGATATACACTCATTTTCTCCACACATGAACGAAAAACAGTTTTTCAGTGAAGAGCATGAAGATTGCAGAGATTAAAGGAATTACAGTAATCGACAATGAAAATGCTACACCCAAAATTTTATCATATTTTATACACGTAGCTCAGGGCCGGATTAAGCCCTCTAGTGGCTCTTAGGCAACGTAAGTCTCGGGGCTTCCTTTTCCCACCCCAATTTCTAAAACCAGATATTTTATTATTGATTTTAATTTTATCTCTATATAAGCAGATTTAAGTAGCAATTTTGACGAGGTGAAATAGCAAACCATCTGATTGCGGATCACTTTCAAGAGAGTTGATTTCAGTATATCGCATATAAAAAAAATGCAAAATTGAAATTTGAAAGTAATTTTATTCAAAATACTAAAAAATGACATAACATTTTTAACACAATCTAAGCACTAGACTATAGGACTTGGACATTTTAAATAAGAAAAGCAATATGAGAGAAAAGAGAGAGTATATATATGCTATATATATAGAGACATAAGTATATATATATATAATATATATACTCTAGTATATAACCAGCTCCTCTCAAGCCAAGTTAGTATTATGCATATAGCTGAAAATTTAAACCATACTTGGATTATTTTTTCAAGTACTTTTTAACTAAAACAGTTTTTACTTGTTGATATATGAAATTTTATATTTTATTTTTTTGCTCCTGATCTATAGTGTTTTCATCCTCTTTAGCTTGTGTTTTAAATTTGCTTGTTCAACAATGAATTTTGGTTTGTGGATTTGCTTCATATGGTCTTGTTTACTTTGTTTCTATGATCATATATAATAAGTTATATTATATATATATATATATATATATATATATATATATATATATATATATAACATAAAACTAGCAAAAGGTAATTAATTAGGAATGTTGTTAGAATAATGTTCCAAAATTTAAACGATACTTTATTTTAATTTGAATAAATTCGAGTGAAAAACCTTTGTAACTTAAATGAAAACACAAAATTAAATTATCCTGAAAGTAACATAAAAATAAATAAATTCAGAGATCGGGAGGCCTCGGGGCCCATAGGCAGTTGCCTACTTTGCCTATTTAATAATCTGGCCCTGACGAGGCTGACGCAATTACTTATGGGGTGACGCAGCAGCTAAATCAATAATTCAGGCATTCGCGCTTCCCTGTTGCTAATAAATCAAAATTACCACATTTTCTATAGTATTATTTGCCCAATTAAAATTAATAATGTCATGTTCATAAAAAATATAAGTCATGCGTTTTCATTGGCCACTATTATCGATGAGAAGCTCTCTTTGGAGACGGATCCCTTTTATAGAAAAGAGACAATTATGTTAAATTGTTGGTTATTGGCAACACAATATCTATTCATACCACGTAGATTCTAGAAATATCAAAAATAGTCGGCACCCATGTTATATGATTCACTGCATATTTAGCACTGGGCAACTTGGGCCACAGTAATCCCTAGAAAGGGAATTTTTTAGCACTTATCTTCTCTATCCGATTGAGAATTCAATCAGTCTGGATAAAAACATGGACGAATAGGGTCCGAAGCAATGAATAGGTTAATTGGCTGATTTGATATGTTATCAATATTATCTAAATGTTTATGTCGTTAGTATGTGTTTATGTGGTATTCATGACCTTCAAAAATAACAATGTAAAAGGAAAAAGGACTGGTTATTTAAACAAAATAAAAGGAACACACGAAATCAACTTGACCCTGAGCCTTTACCGATGCAGAGTACTCTTGACAAAATTATAGATTAGTGATGCTGCTTCAGCATTGGGCATTCAACATCTTACTTTGGAACGTAAAACTAGTTTCTGATATGATGACGACAACTGCTGAAAAGAGTATTAACTAGTGACAGGCTACCATGCTCAACGGAGTTAGCCATATCTTGCGAATGGTTTATTGCCAATCATTCATGACCGCTCCACTCTTTGCAAATGGTGTGGTGGCACTCCACGCCATTCCATTTTTTTAGTCCATCCATTTAGACACGACATTCACGAACGCTTCGGGTAACGCAAATCCATCCACTACCACTCACACTGACCTCCAATCCCCGCCTTCTGCGAATTCCTCTTTGAACCACGCACCCAGAGTCTCCCGCACAAACATATACTGTTCATTCTCAGATACGGAAACTCTTCTCGCTTTTGCGCATGTGTCAGATGGAGTTAATTTCACCAAAATAGGGGTGAAGGGAAAATTGAAGGGGAAGATGTTTACATTTTACTTAGCAGTATATAGAAACATTTTATTGTTATTTACTGATTCTCTGTAAAGACTAACAAAAAAAAATATGCCTAATCTGTAGAAAGTCATGACCTTACAAAGAGCTTCGGAAAAGCGCTCATCTTACTCATTGTCTGTGACCCCTTTCCGTATTAAAATCGTCCAAAATTGCTGGTCTCATATTTTTTTAATGAACAGTACCTACTCCTGATGGTGTTGATTTATGACCCGCCAATCCAAATGGATATCGAGACAGGCTGAATATCCAACCTTCCTCTCCACATCTCTCTGATACTCATCGGTTTCTTGCACTGAAGACCGGCATCTTCATGGGCTCTATGAGTGAGTCGGTGGATGTGGGCACTGACACGGGCGTAGAGACTGGGGCGTAAGCGGGTATAGATGCCCATGACGCCATGAGACAAAACCTACTGTGTATGCGAATGAAGGAGCGTGAGAATAATACCATGCCCCTGGCGCCATTCACGCTTGTGAAGCCACTGATGACGACTGGGATAATAAAATCATATTATTTCCCGGACCTCACTTACTTTTGCTACGCCACTGACTATGGTGACAAAACGTTAATGGATATATGTCACTTTTTAAAGTCAAATCCGATAAGGGGGCGAAAATATACCATGACCCAGACGTCATTTACACAAGCTAAATCACTGATGATGTCGGGGCGGGGCGAAATAATCATATTTTGACCCAGACACCATCTTACCCTTGCTACACCGCTGGGCACTGAAGGCCTGTTTTGGCTTGGCGTATAGCTGTCACGAATGTCCAGGATAACGCTAGAAAACATATTCGGTGGAATAAAATAAAAAACAAGCTCGATACATTCTCGATATTTAATGGCGATTACATTCGAATTCCATGTCCATAAGTTTTTGCTTCGCAGATAATTTCAAACAGTTCTTTGATTCAAATTTGAATTATTAAATTATAACGCTTCTCTTTTTTTCTATCTAGAACCAAGATGGATAGATCCCGATGACATTTCTCGTTTAAATGGAAGGAAACACCACAGCTCAGAGGACTTGGATGGCTTTAGACATGGACATCAAAATAATGGAGGACAAAAGCCATTTGTACAATTTTACATTGATCTAGGAATTATAATTTTCTTTTTGGTAGCTATGTACTTGTTATGGAAAATACTTGCGGTGTCATGTCCACAAATGAAATTTTTTGGTACAAGAACTGAAACGCCACTATCGATGAATCAACTGACAGAATTACGACCTGCTGGAAGAAATGGAGTAAACGAATCCCTGGGCAGTTGCAGTCCACCTGATGATTCAGAAGTGATCATCGGTTTTGACAATCCTCTATACGAAAGCTGTCTCCAAGTACCGAGCGAAAATAGCATCGCATCTAAGGACAAACCACCTGAGTATGAAACAGTTGTGTTAAGTGAAAGAAACAACTCAACTCCCACTTCGGTCATAAGAAGGAATCCCGAGTCGCCGCCTCCAAAGTACTTCAGAAACAACCCGCTGTTTGATTGACACACGATCTGCCCATGAGAAATGGACGTATGTAGTTGCACAATCGTGGAACAACTAAAATTTTAGAATTTCCAATTCACTGTTTCAAATTGTAACTCAGTAAGTGCTGTTTTTTTGGAGAATTGAGCCGACTGTTATCCTTTATGTAACAGCCTATCTTCAGGCAGGGCCGTATTAAGCTGTCTAAGGGCCCTTCAGCAATGGAATTTCGGGGCCCCCTTTCCCCTTCCAAATTTCTAAAAAAGTTTTTTTTATTAATTTTAAGTTAATCTCCTATATAAGCAGTTTTTAAGTAACACATATAACGGCAAACTGAAATTTCAAAACATTGAATTGTGAATGATCTTCAAAAGAGGTTGCTTCATTATCTCGGATATAAAAAATTTTAAAGTAATTTTAAACAAAAAAATTGCAGAACGCTTTCATCGCATTTTAAATACTAAAATACAAAGTTTGACATGGTTGTTGACTGGTGAGACAGCCACTGAACTGCCTTCCAACAACTGAAAAAAAAAATGGATCACACTAATCTGCAATCGACTTTTAAAATGAAAAAAATCATATTTAATCCCGAATAATGTTTTGAAATTCAAACGAA
>BGPR01002382.1:169562-180393 GCA_013235015.1 Araneus ventricosus | reverse complement strand
GAAGTTACGTATTGCTTTTTTTACTGGCAATTAATCTCATTCAGATGACATCTTGCAGACATTTTGTATTGATATTTTCCATTAAAAAATTATTATTAGATCACCTTCTGTAGAAATAATTATATAATTTTCTTCTCAAGCATACCTATTATTAAATAAATAAAACAATCTTATGGGCTGACATTTATATTCAGTGAGAATTTTACCTTCAACACTAATTTTGCAATTGTTTAGTTCTCTGAACCACATTCTGCAAGCAAATCATTTGTTAAGCAGCTGCTAGTAAGTAAAGTATCATTTAAATTTGAGCATAATATTGTTATTATCTTTTCTGCAGAGATGCTTCCATGATACAAAAGGATGAAAATTGCTGGACTGACTCAAAGAAATCCGAAATTTACCAAAGGAGGAACTGAAACTTCCTGGGGAGCTCGGAGGACTTTAGAGAAGCTATTAAGAAAAAAATCAAACAAATCGGTCAAAGCGCGAGGATTTAAAAAATACTATAAATGGATACTATACTGGTTTCAAGAAGGACGAAACGTGTTTGCTAAAATATCTGTTGAATATTAAATCTATCCATTTTCAAGAGCTAACTTTATAGAAACTGTACTTGCATTTGTTTATGATATTAGAAATATGAATTCTCTTCCCATTTATTATGCCCGAAAGTTTGATGAAGAAGTATTTATTTCTTTGTTGAATCGATAGGTACATTATATATATAGTCTTTGTTGAACTTATTATGTTCTTACTTTCTCACAAGTAATACAACATGAATCAATAAAACTTTCTTTATTTCCAAAGTACTGAATGTGCAATCATAAATTTTAATGATTTTAGTATGAACCAGTTTCAAAAATTGCCCATCTTACCATAATTCCCCTAAATATTGATAATTCGGTATTTATGAATAATGTTAATGCAGCACAAGTACAAAGGAAATAAGTAACAGAAATTAATACCGAACTCCTCTTCTAGTGATAATTATTTTTTAAATGTAGATGTAGTTTGAAAAGAAATCTGTAATTATTAAACTAGTGAAGAATTCTAAAAATATTTTTCCTGTTGCCTTGTTTTTTATTTTGGGTTGTTAGTTAATAGTGGGATACAAAGCATTTTGAAAACTTTTATGGGTATTGTTAAATGAAAATATTTTATGTATACGTATGTATTTATTATTAAAAAATATTATAACTAGTGCAAACTAATGTAACAATAAGCTGTAAAAAAGTAATCATACTATTATAGTATTTATTGTTTTAATCTTTGGTGTATTGATTTTTCTTATATTGTAGTGATTTTTAAAGTATTTTTTGCTGTTATTTTTACTAATGTATTGACTACTCAAGGGAACAAGCTGCTGTAAATAATTAAATTATTTTTGTACTGTTTTATTGCCATGGGTTATTGAGCTTTTAATAAAATTTGTTTTTAATTCAATGCACTTAGCATATGTAGCTTGTACGAGCTTTTTAACTGTGATCAATAAAATATCAAGATTTTATTCGTCACTTATTTGTACATTTAAATTATAGCTGATCATACCATTTGTAAATTTCTATAAAAGATACTGTTTATCTTCTACTTTTCTTGCTAGCAAATTTGCAGTAAACACAAATTTGGAGTGGAGGGGATTCACCATTTTTAAGGATTGTGTTCTTGACATGCATGATTATATTTGAGCATTAACCGCTTAACTTAACAGCCTGAGAATACTTGTGCATCGAATTACCGAAATTTTAGTCTTATAAGCTAAAATTGCATCATTAATTAGCTTTATAATTTGACACAAAAAATATGTAGGATCCATAAACATCTTAAGTATCCTATGCCTTCTTAGATGAATGAAAACGACAGTCCCTTTCCAAAACAGGAGGGGTCATCTTATTAGATAGCAAAGAAAACTATTCAGTTAAGTGGTTAACAAATAGAATTTTCATCTTGCTGTTCTACTGAAAAGAATGCACAGTATGATAAACTGAAATCTTGTTTAAATTCCAGCACACTTTTTGGATGTATGAATGGCAAAAAAAAAGTGAATTTAGAATAACTGACAAAACTTTAAATTTTTCCCCCAAAGACATTTATATATTTAAACCTGCCAATCTGTAATCTCAGTTGTTGAGAAGTCGACATATTCAGCATTGAAAACTCTTGTATATTATGAAATGAAAATATTTTATGTATGCATTTATTACTAAAATAATCGTATACATACAACTTCTAGTGTGAACTCATTTAAGATAAGCTGTTAAAAAGTAATCATATTGTAGTATTTAATTTGTTAATCCTTTGCTGTATATTTTTTTTTATAACACGGTGATTTTTAAAGTATTTTTTTGTTATTTTTATTGACATATTGACTACTCAAGGTAAGTTGCTGTAAATAATTAAATTATTTTTGCACTGTTGTATTGACATAGGTTTTTGAGCTTTTAATAAAATTTGTTTATAATTAAATCAGTGGCATACCGAGGGTAATTGACACCCAGGACATAATATGTCATTTGCAACTCAAATTTCAACGATTTCCATTTCTAGAATGTCCCACTTTCCTTAATTACCCTATACTATAGTAGCATTGTAATATCTATATTAATGTCCCGTTTTGAACCTAGGCAATGGCTTGGGCAGACCTCACGATTTTGAACAGTAACCAGATGATGAGCTCAACACTTGAGCCATCATCTCACTTTCCAAACTTCCACTCTATAGCAATAATACATATATTTATAAGCATAACACATACATACGATTATTTTTGACCCCACGCCATAAATGGGGTCCTTATGTTAAGTATACAATAATGACAAAAGTAGAACTCGTTTGATTCTTAAAAACAAGACATTTTTTACGAATTGCTTTAAACAGCATTATTATTAATTTGAGTTTGTACTTAGGTGATATGCATTGTATTTTTTAGATAACTGAAATCTAATGCACATTAACAGTTTCTTTTTTTAATTTGAGCTGAAAAAAATGTTTCTCAAAAATGATTATCGATTATTTTAATTTTTGAAAGCCACTCCTTTGAAAATGCCCAAACATACATTTCACATAATTATTTCAAAACAAAATTTTATGATAAGAATAATAATTTAGTTTTTTTAATTTTAATAACTATTATTAATCTATACTTATAAAAGGCAATGTTTGTTTGTCTGCGATGTCCAGACGAATCTATCGCACTTACAGCTATGAAAATTGGTACACAGGTAGTCGTAATGGTGACTGAATGCACCTCGAAGCCGAAATTTTAAATTTTAATCTAGAAATTTTTTTATTTAATGTTTTGTGTTGTTTTGGTTGATTTTTCGCACTCATTTCTCAATAGAATGGTTTCGAATAATTGTACGACAAAAATAGATAGACCATCGGAAAGAGCACACGAATTCCGTTCTAATGAAGTTAGTTTTGAATTTCTAACGTAATTTACTGAATTTTGAGAATTTTTTAAAAATAGTCAGTTTCTCCATCTAAATGTCAGTTATGTTTTTAAATTTGTTGCATCCGACTTTCTAATAACACTATTATTTTCAATTTTTTTCAGCTTATAACTAGAACGGTTCTCTCCGATTTAAAACAAGAACGGTTAAAATATCTTTTCCCGTTTTTTTAAAATTAAATTATTCCTGGGCAGATGAAAGTTATTTTTGTCGAGCGAAATTTCTTCAGCGACAGTCTTTCGGAACGCAGCTTTCAATTTGATTGGATGAAGGGTCAGGTGACGTCATAACCTTCGGAGTTTTTTGTCATGTTCTAAGAATTTTTTTTCATTTTGTTGAAGTCCTGATTCCACGGGCAAAATTTTTTTATATTGTTTTAGATTAATGTACTCTGTACTGTTTTTCTACATGTTATTATCACGGAAAAAATAAGCCGGAAAATCTATAATGTGTATCTTTTGTTTTGAAAACTTTACCGTGTCATTGTTGGCGATTTTTTTTTATTTTGTTGAAGTCCTGATTCCACGGGCATCGCCGTGCACGTACTGCTAGTTAAGAATAATAGTTTAGTTCATAAATTAATTAAGGGCACTACACATCAGGAACTGTACTAATTTTTTCAGTATTACTAAATTTTCTGTAGATTTGCTGCTGAAACAAGTATGACAGTTGTCATTATAGGAGGAGCTTCTTTTTTCAAGCTGACTGTTATGACTACTCTTCAATTATTATTCAGATTGGTTATCTTCTCCATTTCGGTTCCTTTAGCTAAATTCAGGGAGGCTAATATAGGAGTCATGCTTGGTAAGTAACAATTATGATTTTTAAGGGAAAAGTATGTTTTAATTTATTTTTAATTATCTCAAGAAAATATCCATTCTTTCGGTGTATAGCTGACAGTTCTAAGTTCACAATTGTGTTAATATGAGTTATGAACATACTTTGATGACTTTCAATTAATCTTTAAATAATGTGTTTATTGTAAGATGTTTATAAATGAAGCAAACACCTAATGTGAACTGGAATGCTGAACTAAATGTTGATATTTTATAGTAGAAGTATACAGGCAATGCAAAAACACTTAAGAAATGTGGAACTAAAGATGTATGTATACAGAAAATAATTTAAACACTTAAGAATTTTTAAAAAAAAAGCTCTAAGTGGTCATGTATGTTTGATTTTTTTTTTTTAAATCATATTTTTGCATCATTCAAAAACCAGAAACTCTGAAATCGAGCACAGAGCTTCTCAAGTTTTAGGCCATGAAAGGTTCTGTTTGAGCCATATTTTTATCATCGGTTTTGATTTTATATTCCATGAATGAGAATGAAGTTATCAAGGCCCTTTATATGGTAGCAATAAGTTTGAAATCCATTCTGCTTGTTAGAAGGCATGGTTGTCTTGAAAAGTGAAAGGTGCCTACATGCTATATTCACTATAATGTACATTGACCCTTTGCGGTGCAAGGCATTAAATTTTTTGAAATATGATGAAAAAACAACATGAATGGGTTTATTTCCTAGACATAGAATCTACAAAAATTATTTTAAAAAAACTTACTTCATTCCGAGGGGGGGTCGTCCATCTTTGGGATCACCCCCCCTCATGAGAACCACTTAGACACAGTCGCCTTGATACACCAAAAAATATTGTTGAATCTTACAGAAAATCATAACTTAAAACTTCAGGAAAATTTTCCCGAGTTAATTTGCTAAAATTGTAAACGTCCAGAACTGTAAAAATTTCTCATCTCCGAGTTAAGGAATTTTCCCAAACTTTATCTCTAATAATTCCTATTCCGAAACGAAATTTCATAAGGCTGCTATATACATTCTAAAACGAATACTATTAGCCTTATCCTAAACCTATTATTTTCCACTTATAGTTGAATTTAATGGTTGAGAAGCGAGTGAAATTAGGTGTGCCATCAGCTGGCACACTGCGCCCCTCCGGTCCGGAAAATCCATTCTCAAGAAAGTAGGAATTTTTATGGCTCTATTAGCCCTGGCCAAGCCGAAAGAAGGGAGTGGCACCCACATTTCTTTGCTTGAAGAAGTCTCGTCACACCTTGTCCCCCTCCACAGCTGCTTTTTGCTGGCCTTTTCATATTCATAGTAAAAAAAAAGGTATCTTTAGATCATTAAAAAATTGTTACAAATGTAACAAAAAATCTAGCATTGCATCACATACAAATTGCTTTTATAAAATTAATGATGACATTTATATATTAAGTATTAAAATTTCTATACATTATTGATCGAAAGTCTTACGTATGGTCAAAAGTAAAGTCTGTTTGGTTAAAAGCTGTATACTCGGAGACTACGAATCAAACATCAAGTATTATATTTACTTAAATTTATATTTGAAGTTTATGTGCCCTTTTGAAAATAATGAATCTAGTAATATGATTAAACAGACTAGTTTTTATGTATCGGCAAACTACTAATTCATAAATTCTGTTTGTAAATATAAAGAACAAAAATATAGAGCCTAAAGTCATAATTTTAGACCCAGAATCATAAGTCATTATTTGTTAAAATCTACCTCAGAGGAACTTGCATTCGATTTAAAATGGAAATTAAAGAACAAGAATCAAATCATATTATTCAGTTATTGAAGGACTTGTTCTGTGGTGCTAGTGTCTTAGGTGAGTCTTTTACTAGGTATAGATTACTAATCTCTGTTAAATGTTTAGTTTTGTAGTTATAGTGAAGAGAATCGAATATATATTTTGGATCCTTCCGTTTGATCGACTAAATTCAAAACTATATAATAAATCTACAATTTTTGGTATCAAGACCAATTACTTAATTTTATTTATTTAAGTCGTTCCGTTTTTGTGTTCACGTGCAAAATGTTGGACAAACACAAGGCATAGTTCCAAGAATGTAGAGGGAGGTTATAAATTATTGGACCCATTTCCAAAAATCAATAAAAACCATAAAGTAGCAACTTTTTTTTTTAATGAGAGAGTAGCTCAAAAAGTTCTTTTCATATAGGTAACACGGCACACTAAATCTGCTGCAGCTGGAGATTCCCAATGCAAGTGTCAAAATGGCTACTGTGCAGCAGAAGGCACGTCTCTGGTTTCACGAAAACAAATCAATTTTAACAGTTCAAAGATGTTTTCGCCTAGAGTATCGAAATTGTCAGTCTCCAAGTAAGAACTCCATCAAGAGTTGGCACAAGCAATTTAAGGGAACAGGAAATGTGCATCATAGGAAAGGTGCTGGACGACCATTGGTCTCGGATGAAGTTGTTGAACAAGGAGAGAGTCTTTCCACTCCTTAATTGCTCATACCAATGAGTAATGGAGTTCTTCGTGGAGACAGACAATTTTGATATTCTAACCAAACATGTCTTTGAAATGAACAAAACAGGTGCAAGACCAGTAAAAGAAAATGTGTTAAATGCCTCTCACAATTTAAAATGACTTTGTTAAGGAAATCATGAATATCCAATTATGCATAAGAGATTCAACTGAAATTATATTCACCGGGGTGCATAGCATCATGAAAAGTGCTTGAATTTGAAAACCATTTTTAAGCACCTTAAAAGTACTTAGTTTTGAAAAGTTCTTAATTTTCTTGAGAAATTTTGTTTGCCCCGAAGTTGTATACGATAAATTGAAAGCAGCCATAAAGCTTTGTTTACTGGATGTATCAAGAAAAGAATACAGGATGTATCTAGAAAGAAAACAGATGAAAGGGAGCAATTCAAGGAAGGAATACAGGGCGAGATAGATCCAGGGGTTAACATGTTAAGATAACAGATATTGCCCAGTCAACGAAGGCCCAAAATGGGGGTGAAAAAACATTAAATTGCATAGTTTTGAAAATAGGTACACATCTTGTGAGGGACTCCTGATGAACATACTAAAAGTCACCAGTCCTGAGGGGGGGGGGAGCTCACGCTGCCATCTTGGATTTTATACTCCCCTTTTTAGTTTTTCTTGAATATCTAGAAAACTATTCAGTTTTCAAATTGCAATTGATATAAAAAATTAAAGAGCATGAAATTCCCTACAAATTCATACAATTATTCTTCTTAATAGTTACTGAGATGATGGGTCTAAAAGTTTGCTGCTATCTTGTATTTTAACCCCAATTTGTTAGTCTTTTTTTTAATATTTCAAAAATATCCAAATTTCAATTACAAGTAATGCAGCAAATTAATGACTGTAAAAGTACCTACATATACATGCTTTTATTTTTCTTCTAGCTTTAATAATTTCCGAGATATGGGTCTCAAACTCTAGCATTATCTTGAATTTCCTCCCCTACTTTTTAGTTTTTCTTAAATATCTCAAACACTATTCAATTACATGTAATACAAAAATTAATGATCGTAAAATTCTCTACAAATACATGCTTTCATTTTCCTTCTAGTTTTAATAGTTTGAGATATTTAAGAAAAACTAAAAAAAGGTGTCAGGGGATAAAAACCAAGATAATAGCAAACTTTGAAGCCCATTATCTCAAAAACTATTAAAGCTAGAAAAAATAACACACCTTTGTAGAGAATCTTACGTTCTTTAATTTGTTGCATGACATGTGATTTGAAAATTAAATAGTTTTTGAGATATTCAAGAAAATCTTTAAATAGGGGGATAAAATCCAAGGTAGCGGCCAACTTTGAGACCCATTAGCTCAGAAACTATTAAAGATGGTAGAAATTTAAAGGTATGTATTTTTAGGGAATTTTACAGTATTTAATTTGTTGATTACATTAAATGTTCAAATTGAATAGTAAATGAGAGAATTTGAGATATTCAAGAAAAACTAAAAAAGGGGGGGATAAAATCCAAGATGCTGGCACAAGCTCTCCCCTCAGGACTGGGGACTTTTAAAGCCTCTCGCAAACATGTGTACCAATTTTCAAAACTTATATGATTTAATGTTTTATTTCAAACTTTACATTAACTGGACAATTTGTTAATTTTAAGAAATGTTGAAAAAGGTAGAAGATTTTTATCGTTAATCTTATAAAAGTTGACTTAATTTTTGATAATGACAATTTTTTTTTTTTTTGTCAAACCAAAAAGACATTTTTTATTTTACAATAAAAGACGTACAAACACAGCAATAAATATTAAAATACATATTTAAAAAACATTTTTTAAATTTTTCAATAAAAACTATGCCTTATTATGAAACAGAAAACATATGCTTAGAAAATACGTGGGTCTACGTATGCATGCATGTACAAAGGTGCTCAATTCTTTCGGTTAATTTACTTAAAAAGTGTTTAATTTTTGCAGCAATTTCTCACTATGCACCCTGTTCACTTCGAACAAGATAGTCGCCAAGGGCCGCTAACATTAAAATAATATTTTGTTTATCATTAATTATCCTTCATTTTCTTACTTTTGCAATTTAGGCTCAAATTTTTTACTGTAGAAAAGTCTCAGGAATTTCAATTTTAAAGTAAAATTCAGCCCAAAGCCATTATCATACTAGGATATATGAAATAAGCTTTTACCATCAAAAATCATTTACCAAAAAGAATTTAATACTAATGGAGCAGAGTTCAGATTTTCATGCATAAAAATACAAGGTTAGAAGAAATTAGTTTAACTTTCATGTCTTTTAAAGGTTTTCTTTCATTTTACCTTTTTCATTTTACATTGATCAGATACAGCAAATTGTAACAATTTAATTCAATAGTTATATACACTGAAGTGCCAAGAGTCATGGGATGCCCTCCTAATATCATGTGGGACCTTCTTTTGTTTGAAGAGCAGCAACTCAATATGGCATTGAGTTACTGCACAATTGTCAGAACTTACATTTTACAGCGAAGACGAGGTGAATTATTTGGTCACGAGGAGACTGACCAGAAAGAGATGAAGAAGAAAATTATTATATTTTGCCCGAATATGCATGCTATTTTTAAAATGAAAAATAAAGAAATAAGATAAATGAATAGAAACCAAAACCATAATTTTTTGCTATATATCTATAATAAACAATAAAGTGCATGTATTAAAACCATCAAATAATCAACAATCTCATAATTTGGTTGAAAACTCTGCATGTTATAGGCAAAAAATATGCAGGCAAATTTGGGATTTTTTAAGAAAACTTTATATCTTCCAAAATATGCATGCTATTTTTTCGAAAATATATGTAAGTTTTGCTCACAGGAAACAAAGCCACTGATGAAAGTAGCTAATCATTATTAGCTTTATGTGAAATGAGGCAATTCCAAATATTTCCTCCCTCGAAACCTAATCTTTAGTGTAAATTGTGAGTTCCAACCATTGTACTTCTTTGAATTGTTGAGTCCATGCCATGTCGATTTTCTGCACTTCGCTAAGCAAAAGGAGGTCCCCCATGACTTTTGGCACTTCAGTGCACAATCTCAAATGCTGTTGAAGATGAAAAAATATACTAAATCAATAAAAAGATTACAACTTTATTCCAAAAATAGTAATTTACAAATGATGACATGTGTCAAATGTATGGAATTCAACATGATAAAAAAAAAATCACAGTTTCAAAATCATCACAGACAGAGCAATTATTCCTGTAATTGCAGAAAATACTCCAAAAAAAGTTACTACTTTGGTTTGCAATACCTGTAATATGGTTTACATGAATAAATGACTAAACGGTGAAGAATAAATCCTTCATTTAGGATTTAATGCACACAGATATATATATAAAACTTTAACATCTATATATAAACCATATAAAATTTCTCTTGCATATGGCACTGATGAGAAAAAGCTGTAATTTCAAAACCTTAAGAGGAATCATATGTGTTAAGAATACTTTCTTCTGTAATGAAAGATTTCCAGTGATAAAAAGAAAAGAGATCCAGGAACTACATTGAGGCACTTTTTTGGGTGTCGCATCTAGAGCGGCAGTAAGCTTCATATTTTGAGAGGAAACCTTTGCTAAGAAGTGTGCAGGAGGATGGCCGCCTTTCGGGGTTGGCATCAACCAGTGAAGAAAGGAAAGCATAATCTTTAGGCAAAATAAGTTCCTGAATCTGTAAAAAGGAGAAATCCTAAATAAAACGAATCATCTAATACAAACCAACGATGGTTTTCAATTTCCAACACTATGACTTAATTTATTCAAAAAAAAAATTCTATGGTAGTGAATGATCAGCTAATGAACATAATCATTTTAACCCTCCGATTGCTTATCCTGCGATTTCCACGGGTAAGAAGCAAGTCCATTTTCTGCTGTATCCTGCGATTTTCACAAGCTGTTTACTTAGTACTGTTACAGCATTTAATAATATTATACAGTAAAAGCTTAACTAGCCGGCATGCTCGGGAAACGCCGATTTCCGGATACCTGAAAAGTCCGGATAGTTGAGCGCAATGGGAAAAATGGGGGAGATTGTGGCCTTTTTTTTTTTTTTTACCG
>BGPR01002382.1:123657-169462 GCA_013235015.1 Araneus ventricosus | reverse complement strand
TTACCGATTCTATCCCTTAAACTTTTTTTTTTTGGTTGTCGATTTCGTTTTTAGGTCTCGTTTTTTTCGGCAAAAGGTGAAGAACTTTTTTTTTCTTTGCTTCTCACTTTTGCTTTTGAACCCCTCCCCCCATAAAACAAGTCTGTGTACGTCACTGTACTGTATATCGCTTCTTTTTCCTTCTACGCCCCTCCGTGCAGAGCGTATGTTGCATTCCAGAAATAAATTGCCCACGTGAATGGAAGAGTGCGGGCGCGCTAAATTCTAGCACTCTGTTGTAAAATTTTTAGAAAAACTCATTTTCTAATTTTTCCAGTTAGTTGAGCTTTCCAGATACTTGAATGCCGGATAATCGAGAATTTACTGTAGTAATAAAGCTTTGCATATAAATAGCAATTTGCTTGATTCAACAGTATTTTAACTGTTTGCAAACGTTGCATCCAAATAGTGATTTAAAACAAAATTATAGCAATTATAATACTGTATGATACATTGAAATACTGTATCCAAAAACTAGATACAATACCTGTTTTTTACACAATTTCCATTTATAACCAACTTGTAAAGTTAGGTGAAAAGTAATTTAATGTAAGTACCATATATTTTCGGGTATAAGCTGAGAATTTTTGGCCAAATTTCCAAAGCTAAAAGGGGAGGGTAGGCCTATATACGGATCTGCTCATCTAACAAAAAAAGTAGGTATTTTTTCATTAATCTGGTGCAATGTAAAGTACCAAAACTACATGGCACCTGAAAATAATGATGGAATACATAACAATTAGCACATAAAATGTTTTAATGAAATCTTAGAAAAATTATACAAAAAGAAATCCATGTGGAGGGTTTCTCCTCTATGGCAGGAAACATAGGTTGACAACCACGTGATGCCTTTTTAAATTTCTGCATGTACGCTAATTCCAGACGTTTCTTTCGCCACTCTCAAACTTGTTTTTCATTCAAGTTGAAATGCTGAGCAACCACACTATTATCAGAATTTTCGGCAAACACGATCACTTGCAGTTTAAAACTTGCTGTATACTATTTCCTCTGTCCGTTCATCTTTCAGATAAAACATAAAATGGTACAGAAACCTACATTATCATATGTCCGCATAAAAGCACAGAATGACACCAGGGGAAAATCGCAGAGTAAAATGTGCTTGCTTCATATAGGGTTACCAGAGTTAAAACTATCATTGTTGGCACAGCTGCTTGGCAACATTTCCACCTTCATGGCAAAATGTTTGAATGCTATAGGATTTCCCACCACCACCACTTCGGGTTATATCCCTTTAAGACCGGATGTATTTTTTAACCGGTGGTTTAAACGCCGACTACAACTCAAAAATGGACAATATCTACCATCCAATGAGAAAAATAGATCTCTAGAGATTCTGGAAACAAGAAAAATCATTTCTTCCGGCATTTACTGCATATAACTAACAAGGAACAGAAATATAAGCTAAAGTCTAATCCGCACAATCGTACAGGTTCGGTCTTCAAGGGATATACGGGTTTTGAATTTTGTCCAAATTTCCAAAGTAGGGGGTTGGTTTACGCACGGATCAGGTTATACTCAGAAATATACCGTACGTTCAATAATATCTAAATCAAATATCCTTTTTTATTACTATATGCACGCATAGCTTTTTTTTTTATTTTTAGAATGTAAAAACTTTGAACATCAGGTTTGCTGTGGAAATATAAAATCTGGTAACATCATGAAAATCTAGCAATAATCCACAACTCTACTCTGGATGCAATAACAGATTTTTTTTGTTTCCCTGTTCAATAGCATTACTCTAAGCGTGATGGATAACTTTACTGCTAAAAGGAAAGGCAAGAAGCTGCAGACAGCCGAAAGAGATCGCGAGACCTGAAAAGGGGCAAAGCGCTTTTTTGTTTCTTTACAAAATTCCCATTTTAAAAGGATATTTGGAAATTTAACTGTTCCATAACTGAAAGTTAATCAAGGTAGAAATAAACGTACATAATATTGTCCAATTTTCAATACTCTTCTTGAGTTATTGAGTAACAAGAAATCTTAAGTAATACAGATATTATAAATGAATATGTTTACTTACAATACTTCTAAATGCGGCTACATTTGGAACTCCATCTTCAGTTGGTGTAAATGATAGATTAGGGAAAAGAACCTAAAAATATTTTGAAAGGAAATATAAGCATACATTCAACATATTGAATTAAAGATGTGTATAATTTGAAAGAAATTGTCTATAGTGATGGCCAACTTACAAGCACATAAAATTTTCCTCTTTTATAAATTTAATTTTCTACTTAAATATGGTATTCATGGTAAATGCTCATGCACCAGACAATTTAAAGCTAAATTAAACACAAAATAACTCAAATATTTATAGAATTAAAAAAGATATAAAGTCAAAATCGCAAAGGTGAGGAATCTGCACTTCACAGATTCCAAATTATACAAGCATATTTATTACTAAATTGAGCCTGTTTTTTGTGCTTCCAAAATATAATAATATTTAATATATTAGAGTTATATTATTTCTTAAATTATATAGAATTTCACCTTTTACACTAAATTTTTCTTAGAATTTCTTGTACAAACAATACAAATTGACCAAGGAAAAGATATTCTATAAAACATGCAAGAAAAAAAATTTAAAATAAGTATTTACAAGTTTCCCCCCTCCCTTGTACATCGCATCCACTCCATATATATAATACTAGCAGTACGAGCACGGCATTGCCCATGGAATCATGACTCCAACAAAATTGGGAGGGGAGAAAAAAAAAAGAATGTCCACAATGGCATGAAAAAGTTTTGAAAACGAAAGATACACATTATTGATTTTCCCACTTATTTTCTTTGCAATAATGACATTTGAACGGTAGGAAAACAGTGCAGCGTACGTTGATACAAAACAATATTAAGCACTGCCAATAGCAGTACACTTACGCCGCTGCCTGTAGAGTCAGGATTTCAACAAAATGGGGAAAAAAAAAACCCACATACAATTACATAAATGAAAGTTTTTTAAACGAAATTAAAACAGAAATGTATATATTACTGAGTTTGCCAGCTTCTTTTTCCTCTTGACAATGCTGTCACCGGAGGGAATCGGATTGTAGAAATGCATGCTGGGAATGAGAGGTTATTACGTCACCTCCTGCGAGGAAGGTCACACACCAGCCAATGAAATTGCAACAATGCATTCTGGGATCATCCAGAGAAACTCTCGCTGCCAAATCTCACTAGCAAAAACACTGTTTGAACTGATCAGGGAAAAATTAATTTTAAAAAAAAACTGAATAAGATACTGTAACCGTTCTTGTTTTAAATCCAACAGAAACATGCCAGTTATAAGCTAAAAAAAATGAAAATTATAGAGTTGTTAGAACGTCAGATGTGAGAATTTGAAGAAATCCATTTCAAAAATTACCATAAAAGTGACTATTATTTAAAAATTTCTTAAAATTCAGTAACTTAAGCTGGAAATTCAAAACAAACTTCATTAGAACGAAAATTGTTTGTTCTATCCGATGGTGCATTGATTGTTTTTCAACGATCATTAGAAAAGATACTACAGCCGTAAACATGCCAAAAATTACCCAAAACAACATGAAACATTAAATAAAAAATTTTGTTGATTAAATTTAAAAATTCTGGCTTCGAGGTGCATTGAGTCACCATTACGACTACCTGTGTGCCAAATTTCATGGCTGTAAGTGCGATAGATTTGTCTAGACATCGCATGCAAACATTGCCTTTTATAAGTATAGATGCGAGACCAACATAAAAATGCATATTACAAGCAAATGCAGTATCTATAATTTTTCAACCTTTATATGTGATAAAAACATGTAAAAAATCTCACCCAAAGTACAAGACATCCAAATCCAAACATATCAGCTGATTCATGCGTTGCTTTGATCTCTGGAGGCAAAAAATTTATACCCTTGAGATTAACTCTTTTGTCCAGAAAATTCTTTAAAGGGGGAAAAAAGTAGAAAAGGCAAATTAGGTAATGCATTAAACCAGAAATGAATGAAATATTGCTCTTTAAAATAAAATATCAATTATCATATTTATCAAAGACAAAACTTTTAAAAACAAATATCTGCCAGGTGAGATAGAAAGAGAGTACGAATCAAAGAAGTACAGTTGAGCTTTGTTTTATTTGAATTTCAAGTTGCACTGAAGTTGTAACGTCAGATACTATACTTCTATCGTGTAAATAAATAAATAAAAATCTTCTGAGGAATATTGGAACAAACACAGTATACAACCTAGATTTTAAGGAAGAAATCATTAAAAAAAACTGTCAAACTCATTCTGTAGGAAAATGCTATACTGAATCCTAATCACAGCTTTTGCACAGATATTTATATTAGAAATTGATCAGTTAAAATTCATTTGAAAAAACATGCTCAAAATTCATAGCAATTTCATTCAAAATTATGACAGAAAAAAAAATCTGTCATAATTTTAAAAACAATCCCCCCCACACAAAATAATCAATTAAAAGATACAGCAAAGAAGGGGGGGGGGAAGCTTGTGAAGGGAGTGGTGGTGGAAACCGCAGTTTGATCATTTTGGTGCTACTCTAGTTTTTCACTAAGAATATATATTCACATAAGGATATTTATTTTAAATGATCAACCAACACTTTCATGTTGAGCGAAATTTCATATTCAAGATATTTAACTGTACCTCAAAGTATAACTACTTTGCTTAAAAGCTTGAGCAAGCAGGTATTTATTTTTTCAAACATGCAAGTTAAAATTATTCAGTCTGAAAAACTACAATGTGCAAGTCCGACAATTTCAAATAATTCTGGATATAAATGTGATACACACAAATATATGTTTTTTTTAACAATTCATGTGGTGAAGCAAAAAATAATAAATTAATTAATCATTAAAAATTAATTATGTTTCATTGCATCTCATTGAGTTGCTTACCTTTATGGCTGCTCACCATTTTAGCTTGTTTCTTTTTTGGTCAAGGTGGGTGTTTACGTTCTGAAAATTGTCTTTATATTTTATTTGTTAACAGATGAAAGTTCATCATGATCAGCAAGACATTTTGCTGTTGATTATGGCTATTCCCTCTGACTTTCAACTATTAGAAGTGAAACTGAAGCATGCATATTAACAAGTGTTGGAGATAACAAACTGCTAGTAGAAATATAATGGCTCATGGAATATAAGTAATTTGGTTAAGCTGTCGAATTTTCTAATAAACTATCAAAAATTTTAATAATAAGTAAAATCCCTCTCCAATGGTTTTGAGAGGAATTTTCAGACAAAGAATCTTCATAGGTATTTTTGTTTAATGAGAATAAATAATATTTTGCAGTTTATGCATAATTTAAGTTATCAATATTCAAGGATTTCATATTCTCTCTGGAAGAATATCATCCATATAGTTTATCTTCGAATAATATATTTGCTCTAGAAGAAATTTGAGAAAGATAATAATCGCATTTCACAATTCCAGAAAGTAAAAAATCTGAAATTCCGGATTAGAATCATCCTGTATCATAATAAATTAGAAAAAACACAACACTAAGTAAAAAAGAATTTTTTTAAAACAAAATTGTAGAAATGAAGTACAGGTACAAACTTACATGATCAAAACAGAAATCAATCAAAGCCTTCTCATTTTCAATGACTACAGTTGTTGGATGGACAGCATGGTGGACAAGGCCAGCAGAATGAATGTCTTTTAAACCGATCAAAACTTGTCGGAGAATGCGGCATGCTTTTTCGCCATCACAAGGTGATGTAGGTGGAACACTTCTCAGTAAATTGTTTGATATAGGAGGTAAAATAGCACAGATAGTCTTTTGATCCTTTAAAGAAGAATTATATATAAAAAAATATTGAAAATCATTTATAATCCATTTAAGAGAAATTCTTAGTTCCTAATTTTCTTTATAACTTCAGATATCATAGCTAGCAAATTAATTAAAATTTATGGAGAAATATTTTTAAATCTGAATTTAAAAAAGGATTAGCTTATGCTTTGAAATAATATCCTTAGCATTATGCAGTCTGTCCAATAAATACATGAACTGATGTTTGCTCATATGTAGTGTCTGTCCTGTTGGTATGGGATTGGAGCATCAGTAACTGTCAGCCCATCAAGGCAAGTATACAACTAGAGGTGGGAAATTTTTTTCTGATATTCATTTTTTGCTTTTGGAAATGGAAAATGATGAACAGATGGAACAACAACTCAACATTTCAGTGAGGGGCATGAAGACTTAAGTGTGATAAGTAAATCCCAAGATGACATATGACCTCATGCACTGATGAAAGAATGACAATTAATGCTCTCGGTCTTCTAAGTAGAATTAATAACTCAAGAACTTGATGGAATCACTTGCAACAAAATTTGTTTGATGATGATGCTCCTGCATCATAATAACACACCTACATATCCAGCAATGATCACTCTCCCTAGTCACCAGACTTGGACCCCTGTAATATTGTTTTGTTCCCAAAATGCAAAATGGTCATGAAGGGGTGCCAATGGGGAAGCTGAAGAGCCTGACTTCTGCTGATGTTTTGGAGAATGGAAACAGAGCAAGGACAAATGTATTACTATGAGTAATAAGTATTTTGAAAGGGTTAGATTGATGTGAATTTAAAATATTTTATACTCTAATTTTTTTTTATTACACACACTTTTTTTACTCTTTGCTTACATAGATTTTCTAAAAATCCTAATAAAAGCAAACCAAATATAAATGTTTTCCATGGAAATTAATTTCAAACTATATAAAATTATGTAAAACTCTTCATTAGCTCCCATATTCTCAATAACTAAGATCCTATTTCTGATTATAGATAATTGAATAGTCCCAAGTTATTTCTAAAATAATTTTGCAAAAGGATTTCATAAACAACTTGTTATATCAGCGGCAGAAAACTGATTACAACAAATCTACTCATCTAAAAATATTGACTTTAAATATTTGCAATACTATCTACATTACTTATAAATCAAATTAACTGCTATTATAAAAAAAATACTACCTAGAAAATATTAATACAACATTCTAAATATAAACAAGTATAAAATACTAAAGGGTGCATATTTTGAAATACATTTAAAAAAAATCACTAGTAAAATCATAATAGGTTAATGTAAACTAAAGATCTTAGGGTTTATGTAATTTGAACACATTTAGTGTGGTTTAAATTATATATGCACAATAATGGGGGGAAAAGAACTAACCTTATAAAACAGTGCTTTGACTTTAACAATATGGTCACTTCGAACTTCGTTCCACTGAACAGCCTTTCGAATGAAAGCATTACACTCTTCAGCATTTTCAAATGAATATTCCTGCATTGAAAAATTTTCACCAATTAGATTAAAAGGCACTTGCATAAGAATCATGTGAAAAGATATTAATTATGACATATTTTCAGAAATTGCTTTCCCATAAGAACCTATTACACAGAGACGATTTCTTAAAACAAGTACAAGTTTTGCTCCCTGAAACTGGATTTCAAGAGCTGAAATGAATTGTGATCACTTTCAAAAAAGCAATGATTTCACAATTTATTCAATTTTGCACTTGCTCTAGGAAATCATCCCCATTTAATAGGGTCTTTAAAATGAAAAATTTAATAGTTTTGCTACTAATACAAAGTGAATGAAATATTTATACTTTCTAATTATACAAAAACGCCCAATTAAACTGCATATGATTCTCACAAGGAAATAAATTTTTCAGATACTTGCATTATACATAATTTTTTTATGTTCATATACAACTTACTTTTATTGTGATCGGTTCATCATGAAGACAAGATACATATGACAATTCTCCTCTTTCGCCAGTACGAAAATTCAGAAAATATTCAGGTCTCCAATTTTTTAAAAGTAACTTGTTTTCCTTAAAACAAAAACACTGTAAGTTGCAATAGATTCAAATGACACCAATACTTACATGACACAAATATTTATTAGAGTATATATAAAGTTGGACTAGTGAAAATATAGCAGTAAATTTGCATTAAAACAAGTTCGAAGTTTCCATCACTGCCTTAAAGTTCAGAAGTTCTTTCAAAATTTGAAATACAATTAAAATTTCTAATGAATAATCAATATCTAGTGGGTTGTTTGTGAAAAGTTAATTACACATTCAAATATTTTTAGGCTTCCTTTTCAAATTTGTCATTCACAAAATTTCAGATGTAAAAAGTATTCTTTCAATAATTAGTTTCACATCCATTCATACTTTGTAGAAAATTCTGCAAATGTATCTAATAGATAAAAATCAATTTAACTAATTTCATAAACCAAATACTGATAACTGCATTTCACCTTGTATATTAGAAGGATTTAAAGTTTAATTTATTTATATTAACATCCCAATCACAAGCAACCAGAGAACTTCTTTGGGATAAACCTTATGATATTGAACCATGTTCAGAAAACAACAACACATCAGCTAACATCCATAACCAAACTTTCATGAAGGCAAATGGATTAAAAAATGTAAAAGGTGATATAAATTTTCACAAACATTTACATACCAAAATTTAATTTACATATAATAACATTTCATAAATATATATAATTTTAGAAAGATTTCCAAACCAATAACACAGAAAAACAAATAAAAACTAAATCAATTAAATACAAAAGAACACTTATTTTTGTTTACAATATTCTCCCTTTGAAACACAAAAATATTTTAAAACATAAAGAAAAGAATTGCATTTATTTTGTTTCACACTTAGATTGAGCACAGATGTAACAGCTTAAATTGCAATCAAAATTAAAGATTTTGTCAACAGATAAAAAATGAATCTTAACTATAATTCTACTACATTAGAAACTGTCTTCAAATAACATAGAAACCACAAACCTGCATAAAAAAAAAGCAACGAGGACTTACCAAAGAATTCAATAAATTTAATTCAGAAGCTTCAATAAACAGCTCTGGAAAATGGCATTCTGATGCCTTGGCTAAAATTCCCTAGAATAATGAAATTTTTACATTAATTTAAAAGAGAATTCCACACGAAAAAAAAATTAACAATAAGAAACCATCTTAAATGATACACCAGACATTTTTCAAAATATAAAATGTATATTATTCGTATAAACTATAAACCACAGACTAAATCTAACAGATTTGATATAAACTTAATCACCATGAACAAATTTTATAGCTGCTTAGCCAATGCCGAGTTAGTTTTAATTTAGTAGGACTAATTGCCTGTTTTGAAGCTACATGTTCTATTTTCACACAGACTTCAAAAATTTTTAATTGTGATAGCTGACAAGATGACACCCCAATCTTCAAACTTCTGCACTGTATGAATCTGATGACTTTTCACTCGCAACAGTAGATCAAATGTGAACTAGGCGCACATTATAGAAAGAATTGTGAATTTCATATTTGCAGAAACTGAAACCTTACGAAGAGGCCATCATGGTCCAAATAATGTTAAATGGCAATTGAGCAGGCCAAGATGCTTAAATATGATAATTATTTACAAAATGAAAGTAAATAACAAGAACGGAATACACAAGACAAATATGAATATCCACAAAACATGAGCTTTGCTCACAATTATCCAGTATTATCTCAAATGTATTTCTTCCACTCATATTTCTGCCAAAGATGTAAAGGCAATAAGATCTCTCTTCAAAAATGATCAGTATAGACAAAGCAAAATTAACAAAAAGTAACTGTTCCTTTTAACCATTCAAGCACTTCTTAAATAGATTTGAAATGAAACCCATAATCTTTTATCTGGTAGAATGGCTACTAAGAATTTGCTTGAATATCTTCTGATGTCCTATGTGGTTTTTAAATAGTTGAAGGAAGATTTGCATCATGTTAAATGCAGATTTAAAAATGAGTCTCCCAACAACAATATCCAAAATTTTCAATTGACTTTTGAACTGCTACATTTAAATATAAGTATACAATTTATTTTTGAAAAGAACATAATTCTATGTTGAAAGAAAGGGCTTATAATAATAAGTTTACATGAGTTTAATACTATTTAATAGATTAATAAAAGATAAATTTTGTTTTCAGTAAAAAACAATTGATTAAAAAATTACAAAGCATTAAATAGCAATAAATGCATTTAGTTTACCAACTAAATACTATCACAATGGTCGGTGCCAAAACTTTAGGGGTTGCGCATTGCTGGTAAAATTACTGTGCTAACCCTATCAACCTGCTTATTTTAATTCTTTCATACACACACAGAGCTTTCAATGTGTGTGGGGGGCAAATCTGGATATAAAGATGGTAAATGCTATCAGTTCAGATCAAAAATGCTAACATAACTTAATGATTTCAAAATTTTTAAATCTCTTCTTATTAGCATATATTCAAATTTTTCATAAATTACATGAAGAAATAACAAGAGGGAAAACACAGATATCAACTAAAATATCATTGTACAATAATTAATTTAAAGAAAGTACAAAATTTACTTTTAATGAATCTTCTTTTAATAAAGCACAATGGAGTTGCCGTCTCAAAGCAGACATTTCTCGTTGTGAATCATCTCCAGAGGAACTCTAGATGTAATAATAATCTTTAGTTCAATAAATATTCAAGATTACTTACATGAAAATCTTTCTTAACTGTTTTTCAGATTTAAAAAAATGAATATAATTTTACCTCTCTAAGGCAAAGTTCTTCCCTCAAGGCATGTACTTCCTCACTAGCACTTTTTAAGTCTTTTAAAGTTTTTTCTACATCAGGTAGTTTGTTTAATTCATTATATACTGCATAATGATTTTCATAGTGGTCACATAATGCATCAATTTTCTCCTTATGAACATCCAGAATGTCTAGAAGGCACTGAATAACAGAATAATTTCCAGAGTCCTTATTCTGAAATGGAAATAGAAAAACTCATTAATAAGAGATATACTTTCAGATGAGATGCAATACGTAAAGCGGAAACCATTAAATAAAAGAAAACTTAATTTACCACAGTTAAAGTCTGAATTTCTTCTTCCAAAGCAATTCCAAAGACTGTTAATGCTTTCTTTAACTGGTCGTCAAAAGAGGTAGTTTTGCCAACATTATAAACATTAGAACTTAAATCTGGCACTTCATTTTCTTCTAAAGTATTCAAATGAAATTCCTGGAATAAAAAGTAATTACATCAACTGCTTAATTAATCAATTACATTAATTCAGAAAAACCTCAGCAAACCAGGAAATAGTCTATATAATAAGTAAAAGAAACAACACTTAATTTTATATTACATTTCCTGTAAAGGCCAGTTATTTTTGAAGTATTTAACCTCTTAACCAAGTATGACCAAACTGGGCTTGCCATGCTAGGAAGACAACTCCAACTGACTTTCTTCACCAAGGAAATTTTTAAAAGTAACATGAATTTAATATAAAAACTCTTCATTGCTAAGAAAAAAGTACTTATTGTGAAACAAGTAGAGCTAATTCCTTGGTCAACAGGTCAAATAAGAAGCAAATACAATTTCAGAGCAAATATAATATAACCAAAATTACATGCATAGCACTACAGAGATTCTTCAAAATTTTATCATGTTTTCATTTACTTAAATAAACAGAAGAAAATATTATCATGTTGCAGATTAAAAAAGTAATCCAAAAATTGTCGAGTAAAAAGCTTAAATAAAAAAGACAGGAAAGAAAGCATACTTTTTGAATAGCAGACAGCATATTATCAAATTGCTGGTGAGCTTGATCTGTTTTTGCTCTTGTTTTAGATACCAAACTCCACCGTTCTTCCTAATCGAAAGAAAAAGAAACATAAAATGTAAAATAAAAACAAAAGACAGGATATTCTTGTATTTTTAATAAATGCATTATTTTCAAATTACAATCTCTCATTAAAATTCTTACTCAAGATTTGCAACTAGATGAATAATTCAGACAGATTGGTATAATGCATTCTCTCTTCAAGAAAATATTAGAAGGAAAATACTTTTTGGTTCATTAAAATTTAGAACAAAAAATTTCATTATTTCTAAAAAGGTAACATAAAGAGGTGTTTAACTTGCACCATTATGACTCATGCTAAGAATGACACTCATTACATCTTAATATAAATAACAGTCATTGTGGGTATGCATGTGTGTATGTTCTACATCTCCTCCTAAACTACTGCAGCAAGTTCAATGAAACTTTGCACACTTATTATTTAACAGAAGAGGAAAATTGTCAACTTATCGAAGTCTGAAAGTTAATTAAAGTCAGTTAATTAAAAATTAAAATAAACCATTTTTCCGTATTAACTTTGGAGCAAAATTCCCCCCCCCCCCAAAAAAAAAAATATTTTTATACTATCTTAAAGTTCAAAATTTTACCTTTTCAATGATACCAATTTAATATCTGTGAAATGTTTCCTTCAACTTTTATAAATTTTTCAAAATTTAATAAATAAATGATTACAGCAGACGATTGTTAAATAAAGCAAATTTAATGACACTTCGTTGCTAGGAAACGGGGAGACTTTCAATTACTCTGCCTTTATCGTTTGGTATTTCTGCTTTATTTTTTTAAAATATTGTTTGGAAATACTTTTTATTGGTTCTGAAAGAATAGTAAAGCTTATTTGATTAGATTAAAAAATTGCTACAGTTAATATCTCCTTTCATCTTTATATGCGCCTTCTTCAAAGAAATAAATCTTAATATAAATAAAAGTCAGTGTCGATATGTTCCACATCTCCTCCTAAATCAATGGACTGTTTTCAACCAAACTTTGCACACTTATTATTTAAGACAAGGGGAAGACACTTATGGACTTTTCGAAGTCCAAAAGTTAATTAAACAGTCAGTTAATTAGAAAATAACCGAAGCCGTTTTTCCATTGTAACTTCGGAGCAAATTGTCCGACAAAAATATTTTTATACCATCTTAAACTTTAAAATTTTACCTTTTCAATGATACCAATTTTATTTCCGTGCAATGTTCACTTCAAATTTTATTATTTTTGCAGATGATTTTGAAATAAAGCATTTTTATAGATACTTTGTTGCTAGGCAATGGTGAGACTTTGTACAAATTTCTTTTTATTTCTGTAAATATTTTAAAAAGAAGCGAAAGATCACTGTCAACTTTAAAAGTCTAAAAAGCTAATTAAAATTTTTTTAAATTAAAATTTAAGCAAGATTTTACGTTTTCTTTGTGATATATTTCGAAAATGTTATGTTACAATAACTATTTTTATACTATATTAAATTTTTTAAAATAGCTTTTAAGTGACACAAATTTCATTTGCATTCAAATTTTTGTTCTCATTTCATTAATCAAAAAAAATTCAATTGTGTATAAAATTCACAATTTGTAGCAATGTTATTGTTAACGAAAATACGTATGAAGAGCTGTTGCTAGAACATACAAACAAAATTCTGAAAGAATACTAAAGAAAAGTTTAAAAGCAGGCGATTCATAATTTATATCGGGAACAACTATTGATCTGGTTTATTTTGATGCTTTCTATTAAAGAAAATTTAATTATTTAATTAATTGACCCAAAACATTAGTCAAAATCCTTCTTATACTTCACTATTTATGAACGAAATCTGAAGTAAAAAAGTTTCAGACGATAAAGAAGTTTTTGTATTATAATTTTCTATACAAAAAGTTTTTTCATTAAAAATATTAGACACAAAAGTACTTTAATCCCGAGCAACGCCAGGCATAACAGCTAGTACTATATATATTTAAAATCCGAGTTGAACAAATAGTTAAAAAAAGAGATCACATGAATGCATTCTTTCGACACATCCCAGAAAATCAAATTACATTACAACTAAATATTATTGCATAAAGAATGTTAGAAAAGATCCTTTTCTTATAAATGTTTAAAATTTGAATGCACTCTTTGAAATCAATTTTAATGAAACTAAAGCAAAGCTATCAGACATGATAAGTATTTTCGTATAAATATGTAAATTAAAGAAGAGATAAAGATCAATTTGGAGTTGCATTTTTTAAAAATTAATTTATTTAGGCATCACAATGAGTATAGCAACTTCCCCCCAAAGAAAGCACAACTGAAAAGAGAAAGCTGTATAGATTACAATACTACTTTTGCAGCATGTCACAGATTTATGAGTTCCAAAATGGGAAAAGATTGGTTACAACTTTGGTTCAGAGAAATGAGTGAATTTATTTTTGACAGAAAGAATTAAAAACTAATTTATGAAAGGGGAATAAATAAGAATTCAATAATTGCATTTATATTAAAAATAACTTATGCACATTTGGAACATATGAATTAAATAATTTACTGTATAACAAATTTATAAGTAATGTTGCTATGGAAAAGAATCACGGAGTAAAATTTTAGTAGAGTGGCACAATAAGGAAATACAGCCAAATAAAAGCACTTGTTACTGAAAATCATGCGAATACCTTTCAATGAACACAAATATGGCACAAATTGCTTTTAGCAAAATAAGCATGCTATTAGTAGAGAGCATACAGTAAGCAATCTAAATATCAGTAATTCAAAACACCAAAAATCTAGACTGCCAAATATTGACCTATTTGATCACTTATGTTATTAATATTCACACTGAAGCAATGTTATGACCTGTAGAAGATTACAGAAGGAGGGGAAAAAATTAATAACATTTCAAATGTAGTCAATAATTCTTTCAATTTTCATTGACTGTGCCATAAATCTGGTTAAAACAGTAACTAAGATTATTGCAGAAGCAGTTAAGACTAGATTATGGAAACGATGCAGCCACATGTATACAAAACCCTTACCAAAAATTTAAACATTTTACTCACTGACCTTCACTTTATTATATTCTAGAATAAGCTCATCAATAGTTTCAGGTTTTTTCAGAAGCTGTACATTCATCCATGCATTTGAGTTGCTTTCC
Source organism: Araneus ventricosus (assembly GCA_013235015.1). Lineage (NCBI taxonomy): Eukaryota > Metazoa > Arthropoda > Arachnida > Araneae > Araneidae > Araneus > Araneus ventricosus. Next base: position 154,587 of record BGPR01002382.1, on the reverse strand, counting down.
AGATCAGTTATTACTTTCTAATTTGACAAAGAATACATAGTTATTAAAATAAAAGTGAAATTCTAATTTATCAATAAATTAAGTTTACAAAATAAATGAAAATAACTATGAGAAATACAATTATTGTGTTTTCTATTCAAATGTTTAATATTCAATAAGCCATTCAGTTGTTATAATATTATAAAAAAATGAATCATTAACTAGTCATTAATAAAAAATCATGATATATGAAACAACTGTCTAAACACAAAGCTCATCAATCACTAGATAATTACTAAACAATATTTCCATTTTTCACTCTTTTAGATACTCATAGTACAATGACATACTAAAAGAAAAAACTTTAAGTTAGGTTGAAGGACATCTGGTGGATTTATTTTAATAAGTTTTCACTTTAAAATAGAATTACATTTTCAACATCACCTAATGTCAGGGTTGCAGTGATTTAAATCAGTTGATTAAAATCACTGATTTAAATCAACTGATTTTTTTTTTTTAAAAAATCACCGATTTAAATCACTTTATTTTAAATATCAAGTTAAACTGCTTTAATGAAATAAAATTGTTCATGTATCTTCAAATAGTGATTTTAAAGTATTTTTAAATGTATATTTAAAGAAAGAATATATAGAACATAAAAAATATTTTATTGAATTGATGTAACTAGAGTACTTTCCATATCTTTATTTTTGAGAACACCGGCACAAGGCAATAATTTTTTGAAAATATGATGAGAAAACATCATGAATGGGTTTAGTTTATTGTTTAAACATAGAATCTACAAAAAAAGTTTTTTTAAAAAACTTACTTCATTCCGAGGGGGGTCGTCCCCCTTCCGAGTCACCCCCGCCCCCCTCATGAGAACCCCCTTAGATACAGCCACCTTGATACACTCAAAAATTATTGTTGAGTCTTAGAGAAAATTACAAATTAAAACTTCAAGAATATTGGAGCAAAATTTTCGAGTTACTTCGCTCAAATTGTTAAATGTCCAGAACTGAAAAATTTCTTATCTCCGAGTCAAGGAATTTTTCTATTCCTAATAATTCCTATTCCGAAACAAAATTCCATAAGACTGCTATATACATTCTAAAAGGAGTACTATCAGCCCTATCCTAAACCTATTATTTTCCATTTATAATTGAATTTAACAGTTGAGAAGCGAGTGAAATTAGGTGTGCCATTAACTGGCTCACTTCGCAGCAAAGGGTTAAATAAATCTCTAATGAGCAACACAATAAAATGCAAAGTATGAGATGCTCCTTTTTTTATAAAATAAAATGAATATTGTGAAAGGATCATGTTCACAAAGAAAGAACATAGTAAAATGCAGTGAGTTTCACTTTAATACTGGAGAAGACTAAATACTGTTTATAATTGCAATAATGTTCAAATGTAAGATAATTAAGTAATGCATATAAATGTTCCAAAAGAAATACAAATATCTACATAGTGCAATTTAAACTATGATCTATACTTATAAAAGGCAATGTTTGTGACCGTGTGCACAATGTCCAGACGAATCTAGGACACTTACAGTCATGAAATTTGGCACACAGGTATTTCTGATGGCAACTCAATGCACCTCGAAGCCTGAATTTAAAACTTTTATCTAAAAAATTTTTATTTAATGTTTTGGGTGAAACAAATTAGGATTAGAGAAAGCTTCAAAACTTGTGTTTGTAATGAAACAAATGAACAGCTGAGTGTAAAATTCTCCAATATTCTAACATATAATAATATATCGATAGTTAAGAAATGACAATTTTTATTATTTTTTTCCTTAATAAAATTGTCTTATATTTCAAAAGTATATTATTTTTATATTTTAGTTCACAAATATTTTTTAAATAGTTGTTACATTTTTGAATTAAATTTTTTAAATTTGTTTTTTTTTTTTAAGAAAGTACAGCTTAATGACTGGTATGTTGTTATATATAAATAATTCTATGACTGTAGGGCTCATTGTCTAATATACAAATGTAAATATATACATGTACTTTTAAAAAAATCATTAAAATAAAAAAAATCTTGATTTAAATAAAAAAAATCTGATTTCAATCAAATAAATCGATTTTTTTGAAAAAAATAAAAAAAAATCGACAACCCTGCCTAATGTGTGCATTTTTTATTTGACTCTTTTCTATTGCTAACAACTATCATAATAATAGAGAGTCAAATAAATCAATCAATAAATAACTATTAAAAAATAATTACATAAAAATTTGTATGGCCTTTTATTTATCATTATCTTGGCTTTGAATCTAGTTCCAAAACTTTTCCTGTATTTCAGAAATGCCAAAACTTTAAATCTAATTAATTGAAACGTCCTTCAAAAGCATTTAAAGGTTTTCAAATATTAAGAAATAAACAAAAAAGAACATATTCTCAACATATACCAGCCATCTGATTTCAAACATGTATCCGTATGTTAAGTACTTTTCTGTAAAATTAAGACATTTCTCCAAATGCTTCTCATTTACTGTAGACAACACCACCATACATTAGAATTGGAAATGCAAATTTATGTCCTGTAATTCATCTACAAATAAACACATCATTGTCTCATTAGAAATAAAGTTTCCCACTGGGCAATGGTACGTTATTGTAAAAAAGTAAAGAAAAAATGCGAGTTACAAATGCTTCAAAAGTTCCCCTATAGTAAAACTGAAGCAAATTACATACAACACACAAGGCAGTTAATGCATTACTTTTTAATAATAAACCTACAGCATAAATAGGCTCATTTTAAAGTTAAATATGGAGATCTACATGACAATTCAAGCATTTAGTGATTAGTTTTTCTACTAGGTAAGAATTATTTCGTCTAGAACATTTTCTTCACACCTAATTCTGAGATAATTCTTTGAAGACAGGGGAGGAAGGGACAATGGAATTAGTGACTTCTTTCCAGAAGAAACCAAAATATGCAATATATTTGTGATTTCCTCGACCAGTGCATATGCTATAATAGCAAATTGTTCGAAATATAATTTTTTAACAATTTTGCATGCAGAATACAACTGAAACATTACACCCGCTTCTGGAAGATGATGGATTTTGAAATATTTTATCACAACTAGAAAATATTAATGATTTAAAATGCATGACTATGGATGCTATCATTTAAAAAATAACTATCACTTCCTTGAACTTCACAAGGAATTCAAGACTTACATCAGCAAGCACAAAAATCAAATATGCCACCAACCCACTCAATTAAACAAAACTTTAAATACTTTATAAGGGATGATAGTATCTACATGAAAACCCTTTATCTAATATGAAATCAATTTGAAAAAAATTACTTCTGGTCTTAAAATATATAGCATTACATGCCAGCCACATGAGATTTTTAAGATCATTAAAAGTAATTACTTGAATCTTTTCTTTTCTCTGAAATATAGTATTGTCACAGCTTCCTATATAATCCTGAAGTTTATTAAAAAGGTTTACCCGGAGTGAATCTCTTGTTGATTTCAGACAAGATAACTTTTCCTATAAATAAAAACAGAATCATATAAATGTATCAAGTAAATGTAAACATAATGCACTAAAGATCTTAATAAAAGAAAAGAATAAATTGAAATTAGAACTGTTTAGAAGCTAAAAACTTCAGAATTTTACCTCAAAAGAAAATGATGATCCCATGTCCGTGTACATCTCTAATCTTTTTTCGTTAATGAAAATCTTTAAATTTTCTACAGATTCCCAATACTTATGTGATGCAGAAACAACGCTTTTAATAGATGCTTCAGAGTGCACAAGAGTGCTGATTTCATTTTTCAGTAAGTTTACAGCATAGCTTATAATACTATCATCAGAAGATTGAGACACTAAACTCCTGATGTTGTTAATGAATTTCAAGTTAGGATGAACCGAATCAAGCTAAAAATGAGAAAAAACAATAAATTAAATAATTAAATTGAAATGAAGGTAGAATATCTAGAAACTCAATGAAAATTACACTGTATTAGGGATATACATTCAAAAATGAATCAGCAATTGTAAAAAGAATGAATACACTTGGAATATGGCAATAACAAAACTCACGAATTACATTTGTATTCCAAGTGATTATACAATATCGATTTTCTTAATTTTTTCTTTAATTTATGAACACTGTGATTAAAGTAATACATCTTTTAATCTCTCCTGTAAAATTTTAGTTTTGTAACATATCTCCTTTTTACAACTATCTGTTCACATGTAGGGGAAAAAAAAAAAAAAAAAAAAATTTATCTAACATGTGAAAAAGTTAAAAACACTTGAACATAAACAAAACATTAATAAACCATTCAACATCATACATTTTTTCCCAGTTTACATACTATGAATGCATGAAAATTTATATAGAATTATCTGAAAAGTTTAAAACATACAAGGTAAAATTATTAAGTATTACAAGGTATTCGAAATATGTACCTCATTACAAAAGCTACACACAAACGATAGATGATTATTCAATCTACCCTTTTTATATAAAAACGTATGCTAAAATCTGTTTTTATAAAATGCCCCATATTGTGCTTATTTTAAATCCTATAAATGCGAGTTTCGTATCAGTCTTTTCAGGTTTTATTCAACTTTAATATGACGTTGTTGCATTTATTTGCACACACGTTGATACTGTCTAGTGAATATATTTATTCATAGAAATGTCATCATGGCTATGATTAGAAATTATTTTAATCATTACTAATATAATAGCCCAGATCTGTCTCTCACTGATCCGGTAATGCTCTGACATCACTAACAATAAAATTCGCGCCATAGCACTGCGAGATGTTAAACACCATTATTTCATTGTTAGAGCACCTAAATTTCAGTAATTTTAAAATGTGTCGTTCTAATTTCAAATTTAATAGCTCTAAAATAGTGAAATAAAATTTGCTATCGATTGATATAAAATTTATCTCACTATGATCAATATTTCCCGAGAAATTTTAAATTATATTAATCATATATATCTAATTAATTTCCATTTTTTAACAGAAAGTAGTAAATCGCGTCAGTGGTTATATCATGCACATGATATAGTTTGGACGCCACAATGCATCTGATTATTTATTGCAATCGTGATGATTTAACTTGATAATATTTTTTGGCAATGTTAAAATTTACATAAAGACATCTGAAGTACAAGGAAAATTGTTAAACAACGAAAAATACTTCACAGAATGTTGTTTACCAAGAGGTTTTTGAATAAAGAAATATGCAAATAATATGTAAATTACAAAAAATATTTCCTGCCATAAAACATACGTTTCTTTTATTTGCTTTCAATCAACGTTAAACATTTATCTCACATATATATCTATTCAAACACGTAAAATTTGACGGGAAATCTATCGAATGAAGAGGCAATTTGTACCCGACATACCATGATGGGTGATTTTCTAGTTAAATATAAAATATTTTAAATTTAAAATGGATTAAAAATCAGATAATTTTGAAATTAATTTTAAATATGTACAACTTCAAATGTCTCCACTTGCTTAAAGACTGAAATTATTACTAACCGTATAAGCAGCAGGCTGAGTGGAATTTTTTTCTTTAGGTGAAGTATCCAATGAAGTTTTTCTAACCATATCGCCAAGTTCACTACCTCTTTTAATTATCATTTTTGGATGGAAATCATCGTCCTTTTTTATTTCTTCAGCAGTTCCATTGCAATACACTTCTTCACCCTTTGGAGATCCCTCCTTAGACTTGCACTGGATTTTAAGAGCCTTTTTGCTGTTATTTGTTGTACTATCAACAACAGGAGATTCGAGTGATTTCGGCATATAAAGAGAAGATGCATGAGAACTGTGATTAGAAGGCACCCTAGTTTCACCTCCACATGCATAAGCTCTGGTTTTGGAATTTAACTCCTGGTTAGAAGAATCAGGTCTAAAATGAAAAATAATGAATTCAAAATTTGGTGATAATTTAACCAACAAAAATCATTTTAGATAGTAAATTTTTTTATACACTAATCATAAGTTTTTACCTTAAAATTTATTTCTAATTTTAAATTTTTTAATTAAGAGGAAAGTAAAACAAGTAACAAACATATGATAATTCAATAATGCGATGAGTGGTAACTATTTTGCTGTTTTATTAACCTTCTACAAATTAATATTTTTGACGTTATAATATTATACAGTTAGAATCATAAATCTCACCTTCCAGGTCTGGGAGAATTTTTATTAATGTCTGAAATGACATCTTTGCCATTACAAGTACAACGAAAAACTTGGTATTCCATATTATTTGACAATCTCGCAGATAGTGTCATTCGTTGATTTACAAGTTGGTGAAGGCATGATTTCTAAAAAATTATAGAGGAGAGAAATATAAATTATATTCTCACATTTCATTAACTACAATGAGTAAAACCATCTAAAATAATGATGAAAAAATAACAAACAAACCATAACTAATATATATTTCGGATTTCACTACCATTTTCTAAAAATAATTCATTTATCTGGTTATTTTATGGTTCTTTTAAAGTCAATTTATTACCTTATTGGTTGCTTTGGTATCACAAACTACATTAGACAAAACAAATTTTGATGCTATTGGAGGTATCCTTTGTAAAGATTCCGGTACTTCAACAATATTTTGGTAGCTAATTTCTTCTTGATTTCCGTAATCAATGTAACGAACAGAACACTACATAAACAAATGAAATAATTCGTTAAAGCTTAAAAATAATAAAAAAATTTTAGTACAATGAATCACATAAAATTTATATGACACTGAAACATAATCTTCGGAAAATCAAATTCTTTTTATTACGCAGTCACTAAAACAATTGGATTTTTCCAAAAACAAATACCACTACCTCTTATAAAAAAATTTAAATGAAAAATATACTTTAATTTCAAATAATAAAATAAGTCTGTTCATTACAAGACTCATTACTACACTCAATTATGCTCACAGATATAATTATTTATAGAACAGATATAAAAATTGCTTCTAATTGTGTTTCTGGCCATGCACTGATCATGAAAAATAAATATCAAGGTATTAATGGGATTTTTACCAATCCTAACCATTATTAACTACGATACTTTCCTTTTTTTCATCCTGCCTAGTAAGATACACACCATCAAACTAAAAATCTTCATTAATTCAACCTTCTGAACATGAATATAACTATTAAAAAGCTGAACTCTCAAAGGTTTCTTTGCAATATTCATCTATTTTATTGCTTCAAATAACATGCATACACACGAATTAGCTAAATTGTTTATGCCACTATAATTATTTACAAAGATATAATAAATAAAGTTAAGATATAATCAAATTAAATTTGAAATTTAATTGCAATTCAAGCAAATGAAACTAAAACTGACGGTAATCTTAAAAGTAAACTGATATATATATCTATACACAGAAGCACGATTCTGCAGCAGTTCTACGAGCTTGGACATGTAAAACTTGACAAACTAAATAAATTCCTTAAACTTGAGTTCTACAAAGTTTTTGGGCGAAAAAAAAAGTTGGTGAGGCGAGAAAGAATAAATTTAATAAAAACTTGTTTTAAATATACACTTTCATCAGTTTACTAAAAAGTAGAAATATTTTTTTAAATTTTCTTTTAGTTTTTACTTAAAACTGATCATTATACATATTAAGGAATCCTGAAACCAATTTCTCCCCAGGCGGTGCCACGAGTATGAAATCAAAAGTTATTTAAAGCTGAAAACTAAGTTCTGAAAATATTAAAATATAATATTGTGATCAAGAATACATTAATATAAAAAATTTCAAAAATTAAGCACAGTAAGTGATGACCAATAGCAAAACAGAATATAAATTTAGAATAAAAAAAACTACCATTCCAGGCTTATTAGGCAAAGAATTCTTAATCACAGAACAGCGATACCAAGAATTATCTTCTGAAAATAAAGCAGCATACACCTGAAAAATAAAAATTACGATGCACTTCAAATCATTTAAAAAAGTTTTCAAAATTGTAATTAATTTTACATATATGATCAGTTGGTATAGCCTTTTAGAGGCACATAAACCATTTTGAAGATTTTCTATTTTAGGGTGACTACAGAAACTGTAAAAAAAAAAAAAAATTCCCCAACTTTTCTCTGATTTCCCTTAGTAAACTTACAACATTTCCCTGATTTACGTCTACTAATTATAATAGTTTCCTGGCTTTCTACCTATTCAGAATCACTGTATGTGTACAATATACATTAAAAACACTTTTACAAGTTATTTATTTAATATGAAAAAAATTATATATTTTTATGAAATTTAATTTTAAAAAATGAAATGAACATCCTAAAAAAAACTTTTAAAACAGTATTTTACATTTCTTATGTGTAAAAAATACTGGAAATTTTAAGAAAATACTTTGCTTCTAAAACTGCATAAGAATTCTAAGAAACATTAAAACTACTCTTTGCAACACAAGTTAAATTATAATAACAGTACAGGTTATTATGATTTTGACATGAGTAACAAAATAACATGTCGCAGCAAAAATATAAAAATAGTATAATTATACGTACCTAATAATATATATTTTAGCAAAGATTTAAACAAGAGAAACTGCCGAAATATTACTTCAAATTTGTATTCTTTAACAAATCATAAGAAATTAATTGCTATCAAAAACTTATGCTTTTATTACATGAATAAGTTTTTTTTTTAATTCCATTTATTATTACAAATAATGCTAGACATAAGATACTAATTTATAGATAATAACTCAAGTAACGAATAACTATTAATTTTCCCTGATTTTTAGATATTTTTACGAATTTCAATGACTTTTCCAGATCGATAAAATTCTCTGACTTTTCCGATTTCCCGGTTCTGTCACCACCCTGTATTTTGTTTGGAACCTGTGAAGTCAGAGAATCATTTTTTAACAAGCATGAGAAATACAAATGTCTGACAAGCTTAGGAGGAAAATGACCTTATTTCAAAGTTCAGCAAAAAATTAGATTCAGCAGTTCTACAAAATCAGATTAGACACTTGGTTAGTACGAACATGTTATAACACTTCGGTAAATCCATTCCAAGTTTTTTTTTTTTTTTTTTTTACTTTCATTACTTACACAGCAGTACATTTGCAGCTGAATCTTTGAGTCAGTTAAATCAACTGAGTCACGGTTTAAAAAACCTGTAAATCCACTCCATATGCTTTAATTTTCATTTCTTAGATAACAGTGCATTTGCAGTAGAAGCTCTGAATCGGAACTTTTCACACAAGTCCTCACAGCCTCCTCACACTTTCACTTGCACCCAAATCACACAGCTTCCAGAATAAATGAAAGTTTTAAACTCTAAAACAGTTCAATTCATCAGTTGTGAATTTGCTGTTAATGCCGGTATCATCGATTCACTCAACTTTGCAAAACTAAGCTTTTTTCGGCCTTATACAAGCTTTTAGAAAATAGATTAAAATTTTCTCCGATCACAAAAATAACAATAATAATAAAAAATCATTAAACCTTAGGAAATTTATCATTTACTTTACAAATGCAGATAAATAATAAATGAATTTAGGTAATAATAAAAACTAATCAGATTTTAAACAAAAAAAATAATTGTGGTTTAAAGCATCAATATTTTCTCTTCTTTAAATAACTGTTTTATGATATCTACAAAACTGTTGGATACTCAATATTTAAGCTTCATTTCCCCAACCCCTATGGTCTAATAAGCTTTCCTTTTCTCCACATAGATATTCCTACACAATATAAAACAACAAATTATGAAATACAGGTTTTATCATTTATCCTTTAAATCTTAAAATGTTTTTAAAAGCATAATAGAACTCCAATAATCCAAGGCCCATTATGCGATAATCTCCAATAATCTGAATCAATTTTGGGAGAGAAAATATGAAACACGAAAATGGAGAAATAATAGTGGGAGCACTGTCAATGGCTTTCATGCACCCTTTTCCGACTGAATGTTATTTTCAGGAACTAAAATAGGGACATGTATTGTTCATATGCATGTGATTGAACCATCACACATAATTTAATATGTAGTTTCTTTTCACATGAAGATCTTACATTACAGTTTTCTGTAGCTTATATAGGTTAAATTTAATTTCATGTTATAGTTTTCCCTATGTTTGACATCTTTTCACTTAATATCTGATCTTTATCTAATCATCTGAATTTTGCCATATCCTAATCGTTCCCATCTCCATTCGATTCAGATAATTAGAGTTCTAATGTAGTTGAAATAAATACAAATTTATATAAAATGGTAACAAAGTGAAAAACTAAAAATGAATTAGTACAATTAAGAAAGAAATTTCTGAATAGATTTTAATTAGAGTTTGAATTTAATTATCATGGCCAAAAAAAAAATATATTTTCAAATTATAACAGAAATATATTATAAATAGTAAAATATATGAACACAAATTATTATCAATTCAAAAATGAAAGCATACCTTCTTCAAAGAAGGCTTCTTTTCAAGAGGATTGCAGCTGTAATTCAAATTATTCAAGGAACTCGTAATCATCATGAGGTCTTCAGATCTATTTACTGGATAGCCATAAAAGGTTACTGAATCTTCTACACTAGTGCAAAGTACATTAAGATTGACTGACTGAGAAGACTGAGGTCGAATCTAATTTGAAAAGAAAAATTCAAACTAAAGCAGAAAACACAAAATCGTTGCCACAGAAAATTGAATTTTCAAATTAAGTACATAAATTTATAAGTGCAAACATTTACAGCATAATTTAATGTTAGTAGACAGCACATTAGAACTGAAAAAAAGAAAAAGTGACTAAGCATTATATTGCAGAATACAATCTCTTCTCAAGACAAGAATATTTGTAGCATGTGAATAAAACTCAAACTTTAAATTTTAGATGATAATTTTGATTTAATTTATTTTAATATGAAATGAGGAATGTAGGCACCATAAAATTATATAATTTTTATAAATTATACTCAATATATTTAAAAATCATGTTTGTGGACAATTAAGCTTTAAAAAAAAGTCTACATATAAATGCATCCTATTCTATAAAGAAATGAAAAATATAGAATTAGTTAGCATTAAATTATTCAAAGCTCAACTTAAGGTTCAGCAATTATGGAAATATTTTTAAAGAGCAAAAATAAAGAATTAAATGGTGCATACCACTTGTTCATTGACAGAAGGAGGAGGAGGATATTGAAAATGCCCAAAATCTAAAAGCAAAATGGATTTCATTTTTACAGTTTACACATGAATATTCTTTCAAAATTTTACAAAATATCATTTTAAACAACCAAATATTTATAATGTCTTCTTCCACGCCCAAGAAATGCAAAAATGACAATTGCACTCATTTGAGAAAGAAAGAAGTTTCATTTATCCCATTTATCTCCATTTGAATCCATGGAGGATACAAATGACTGGAAAAGGGAATCTACAAGATATTTTCAATGATGCAATCCAAACAGATCCAATTTTATATTTGATTTAAAATTTATCTTTTAAACATAATATAATGACAGAAAATAAAATCCAAACAGCAGAGAGGCATTGCTCAAAGGATCTTACTTTTCCCTCTAGTCTTCCTGAAGCAATGATTCAAGCTTCAGCATTACAATCAATTGAATATATGCACTGCACTAAGTGACTGTGCAATGGACTAAAAAGTGTCTCAAGCTTGCAATAGATGGCATAATGTGATAATGTTCTAAATTTTTGTGCTAGTACTGGTTAAAGGTATACTTAATACCTCAAAGCAAAGAGAGGTGAGAATATATGCAGTTGAATGAATTTTAGTGAGGTAGGTCAGGATGTGAGAAGGTTAATTTTCTTTTCGCCAAATCAAAGAGAAAAGATTGAAATGTATCAACTGTATAAATTTTTTTGGCGTGCATGGTTTTATGAAGGCCATACTGCAAGAATACCAAGACTGGATTGCCCACAGGAAATTAGTGAAATTGAAGTTCGACAAATAAGAGTAAAGAACCCTTGTCAATGGTAATGGGACACTGGAGCAAAATTCGATTTGTCTCAAGTTCTGGACTTGCACCACAAACAGTTAAGAATTTCTCTTGAACTGTAGCCTTCGTACTAGATGTCAATGAACATGGTGACACTTATTTCTAGATGCTTTCAAAGCCATCTTCAATTGTGCCTTTAAAGAATCGAATTTCAGTCAGTTCTTTTACGTCACAACTATTCTTAAACGGGGCATTTTTTCACAGACAAGACCCACATTTGTCTTTGTGCCAGTCTAGGTTTGGTTTAGTTATATTAACGTCCCATTTTGAAGCAACACGAGGGCTATTTTGGTACGGACCTCATAATTTTGAACCTCGGTCAGATGACGAGGACGACACCTGAGCTGGCACCCCCTCTCCAAACTTCCACGCCACACCAACGGGAGGACGTTTGACCACTATGTATGATTTAACATGCAACAGGCCCCATACACGGCGGATCTTCAGTGGAATCGGGTTTCGAACCTGGAACCCTCCGGCCCCAAAGCCGAGACCTTACCACTAGGCCACCGCGGCCTGTGCCAGTCTAGGTCCAGTGCTGATATGAACACCGCACGAAATGCATTTATAGAGTACTTTCTGACATACACATAGTACGGCAGTTCCAGCGCCATTGTTTAAAGAGGAATTTCAAATGACAGAATATCCCTCATAGTTATCCCAGTGACAGACATGACACAGGCTTGGAACAAAAAAAGCTGAATTCATAAATAATGAATCGTGCCAAACATAAATACCGAAAAGTAAAATAAGTGTAGTTAATCTAACAATAAAATAAATAAATTTATACAAAAAGTGCTTAACATATTAAAAATATTGTAGAATTATTATATAATTAAAAAATAAGAATGATAAAGTCCGATGCCGAAAAAGCAGAAATCCGCGGAAATGTGTCAAGTCTACAGTGACTCTGAATGCAAAGTAATACTTTAGAAATGTAATCAAAATGCTTTTAGAGATGTCAATCTACAATGACTATCAGGATCAAAAGATCAAGACTGAATATGTGTGGGCAATAATTGAGAAATAATTTCATTCCCACAGGCCTTAACCCACGTGGGGAGGCATGGGCTGTCCATTCTCATCCCCATTCCATAGCTAGAACAAGTGCAACAATCATGAATAGATTCCTCACAGTACGACATTCAATACTTGTATCATGGACAGCTACCCCACAGAATGACATTCGATACTTGTACAAACAAATGCATGCCCAATTTCATGTCTACAGTAAACTATGTGATGTCTACAAGGGCTTATAAAAAGCAGTTCATTTTACAAGTCACTTCTCGTGTATTAACATGTCATGCATGTATGTAAGAGTGTATTCTCTTATGCTCTTTGAAATTATAAAAATTTTTATACTTCATTGCAATATATTGTGTCATTTCTACCAACTTTATATAATTCCTTTCTGTTTGAATTTTTTTCTATCAGTATACATAAATTATTTCTAATCTAAAGATGGTAATACATCTTTTTTTAAGCATTTTGAATAATTTCAACTGAAAGATAGAATTAACACATAATCAGAGTAGGATTTTCCCCCATAAATCACAAATTATTTCAACCTATTTCAAAACATATCTACCAATACTAACACTTAAGTAATAACACTTGGAGTAAGTCATACACGCATATTTTTTCCCATCATATTTATCTTACGAAGATATGCCATAGCATGTGCATGCATTGTTTTAAATAAGGATTTTTTTTGTTGGTTCTAGGGTAATGCTCATGTAAAAGCCGACTGAATATAAAAACTGTGAATGTTCCCACCATCTCTGCCCTCAAATATATATGTTGATTCAGATAGTTAATTCTTTATAAATAATAATCTATAAAAAGAAAATGCTTCATTTAATTCAACATGTGTGTTTAACAAATATGCTAAATATTTATATAACAAAGACAACAAAGAATAAAATATAAAACTACTATTTTTATAAGCTAATGATAAGACTAAGAATTAATGTTAAAGATATTCTCATAAATTTTTTATTTGTTCCAAAAAATCGGTAAAAAAATGAATCCAACTGTTGTAAAAACAATTGCAAAAGTACATGATTTTTCTCTGTTTTCATTCCTGTTCTATTTCATTTCAGATATTCAAACATTTTCCTGTTGAAATATAGCATGCAGTCACATATAGTATTACTCAAACTCAAAGCCTTTTCATCTGAACGCATTAATTACTGATAACAGGCTCTTTTCAAATGCAACGTTTTGGTTTCAAAGTATTTTTTTTTGGGGGACAGAGTATAAGATGTTTAAAATTTAAATAAGGTGTGATATATTATGTAATGATGGGCAATATGGTGCACTTCAAATACAGACTAAGTTCTTCAAGCTATTATTGACTATGTAAGCAACAGATCTATATCCAAAATAACAGATTATGAAAAAAATGATAATAAAAAATGGATATTAAAAGTTTTATATAGAGATCGTAAGGATTTTAAAATTCACAGACATTGAATAAATGGGAAATAAAAATAAGAAAAAGAATGCCAAATTTCAAACAGCAGTCATAACATTTTAAACGCAATAATTACTGATAACAGGCTCTTATTAGGATAACAGGTCATTAGTACAATCTATTGTAAAACTATTTTTTCAATTCACAAAACTACACACATGCATTTGACAAATTGATTGAGCCAACATACAACAAATTTCAGCCATTCATTGGTAAACAAAAACAACTATATGAAAATAGCTGTATAGTATTCTGTCCCCTCCCCCCCAAAAAAAGTCACCATGACATTTATCATAACAAAATTTCAATTATATTCCAGACCAAAAAAAAAGTAATTGAAAATATTATTTAACAGAAATTATATATGCAGAATTCTTTAATTCTGCATATACAAAAAAAAACACACACAAAAACACACAAAATCAAAAGGAAACAAGCTATTTTACATTATAGGAAGATAGGCAAAGAGCTTTGAGCAAGAAAGAAAAACATTCATACAATCAAAGCAAGAACTCTGGCATTTTCTAAAACAATGTATATAAAAGCTCTTTTTCAGTAAGAAAAAAAAGAAGTTTCACTTTTTTTCTTTTAATTAATAGTATTCTTAATATGAGGCGGAAAAAAATTGTTGGATAAAAATTCTGAAGAATGAGTTCAACTTTTTTACAGCTCGCAGAATATTTCAATTACATTTTGCTTTTAAAAAATGTATCCCCGAAAAGGTTAAGTTGATTTTTGAAAAAAACAAAGTAATATTACAAATTAACTGCATACATTTTTCATTAACAAAGCCTTTAGCAATAGATTATGTGATAAACAGTTTCACAATGAGATTTAAATTGAAAATAAATAGCATTAGGCAAAGAAAATAAATTTTTAATCATTAAACTAAAGTCAAGAACACGTACCTGTATTTGAAAAATTTGAACCACAGCCTATTTGATTTTTGTTCAAGTCAGAATATACGCTGGGCTTATTTTCTATGTTTGAATTTCCATTCTGATTACTGAAAAAAGTAGAAAATTAAAAATAAAGGATTGATTTGTGAAGATTCTTTAACTCAAGAGTATTTTTATTATGACAAGTGAAGACACTGACTACGTAAATTACTCAAAATACAAGACATTTTAAATATGAACCAAAATTTGATTTGAAATTGTAAGCGTATTTAATATTGTGCCTGACAAAAGCATGACTGCAACATAATTATTGTATATCAGTGTATGATATCAGATAAGTGGCAACAGTAAGATGTTGCGCAACTTTTGAATTTGATTTCAGAAATAGTCTAGAGGGACGATTACGAGAAGAGACGAGTATGGCTGAATGATGTTACGATGTACGCAGGTACAAAGTGTAATAATTATGCTTTTAATGTTCTAATAAATGTTTGTTTAGTCTTAGAAGAAGTATTATGATAGTCAATCGAGAAGCCAACAAAATGTACTGTTCCACCTATACGGCAATCTTCAGTGAAATCAGGTCTCAAATTCCCAATGATTCCAAAGCTAAGACCTGACCACCAGGCCCTGAACTTCACTCACAAATGAAATATAAAGCAAGAAAATTTCATACCTGTGTTCAGACCTCCGTGCTGTTTTAACAGGCATGGTATGACCTTTCCAAGTGACATCTTGAAAGTCACGTAGGATTTTATCAGCATCTTTTTTGTAAGCAAATTTGACAATGCTAAATTAGAAGAACTAACATTTTAGACAACATGAATAATTTAATACTAATTTTATAGTTATAATACAAAATTCAGTAATTAAAATTGATGAACACAAAGAAATCGAAAAAAAAAAAGCACCACGAAATACAAAAATTACATCCCTAAAACCTCTTAGAGGTATGAAATGTTCATTTCTTTCAGAATAAATGCTTATTACTTTCTGGTATATGAAGTATACAAAGAGAAAGTATTGTAATCGTCAAAAAAATTCAAACTTTTAAATTTTATGACGAGTCTCCACGTTTTAGACCTCCCCGAGTCCGAAAAACACAATTTTGGAATTATGTCTGTCTGTGAACATGATAACTCAAAAACTATAAGAGCTAAGGGATTAGGGATGAAATTTGGTATGTGATCTTTACACATCATTTGTAGGTTTCTATCAAATTTTGGACAAAATCCGTCTACGGGAAGTCTGTCCGCGTTCATGTGAAGAATATAACTCAAAAACTGGAATAGCTAGATTGATAAAATTTGGTACACAGTTTTATCATCATGAATATAGGTCCGTATCACATTTTGGACCAAATCCATCGAAGGGTTGACTGTCTGTCAGACTGTATAATCGCATACTTGTAAAAATTATATCTCCTAAACCCTTTGGCTTAGATAAATAAAAATTGGTATGATGGTTGCCAACATTAATTACAGATCAATGCCCAAATTTCATTTCAATTGGTTAAAAAAAAGGCGTTCAAATTGCATAATTAATTTTTCTAATCTGATTCTCCATACGCATGCGTACTGGTAGCAATCTCTGTACACGCGGAAGGATTACGTCACTTTGTCCTTGAGCCGGCAAGAGTGGAAGTGTGTGATAGATGGGTTTTAATTGGTACGCATCTCTTTGAATTTGATTCTTTACCTAAATATTTTACAATCATTGTAATCTACAATGAAAATCCTTTTGATAGTCATTGGATTCTGGGTTACAGTAGGTTCAGATTTTTTTTATCCACACGGGGGGAGGGGAAACATCACCTTTTTGCGAAAGTATACGAGAAAGTGTAGGGGAGACCACTCACGCTGGTTCCCATCTCTAGCTTTAGCATGTCTAGATTTAACAATTACTTCAGCAAAAAGTCAAAACATTTTTAATACATAAGTGATCGATAATTCAGTGAAAACAGTACCTTTAATGCAGATAACTTCTGTTCAAATAAAAATTTCAGGTTTGGTTCCTTGCAAATTTAATGTTATCCCAATTCTGTTGAAATTTTTTGTATATGACAGCATTATGTCAAATATGCCTACAGAATCAATAGCTAGAATGTTTTTTGTTTCAACTTTATGAGAAAAAACCTCTAATGACACATAAACAGGAATTAGTTAAATAATAAATACAAATTGGCTATAATATTAGATCATATTTCACCAAATTGCAGCTTAAATCACAAAGCAATAATGCAAACTTTTTTTTCTTTTTCTATTCCATCTACATGTAAATATGAATACTGCTGAGCTGAAATACTAAAGAGCACATAAACATACCCATAGCCAAAATAATCTTCTTTCCATCGACAAAGAACTTGTTTGACTTCTCCATACTTGCTAAATAATTGTTTTAAGTCATTCTATAAAAAAATTAAAAATACAGAAATGGTCACATCTTTGAGTAGCTGATGTAAGCATAAAAAATTAATTAAATATAAATAATATTAATAAAGAATCTATAGAAGCCTCCGTCAGCCGATTTATAAAACTCAGCATGTATACATAGCAATATTAAGTATTGCATTTAAAGGATATTAAATTGTTTAATTTAAATTTAATAAGTTAACAATAAATTAAAAGTGAATATTTTTTTACTAAATAATGCTTTCCAAGCAAATAAACATATATACACTTAGATTATTTATAGGTTTTAATATTTTAAATTTGATCTTAATCAACTAGGGGAGACTTGGGACGTTTGACCCACTTTTGAAAAAATTGTTTGACATTTTCTTAAAAAACTTGTTTTTTCACCATTTTATCTATACTTATATAAAAAGAAATGTTTCTGTGCGTGCTTGATTGCGCACGATGCCCAGACGAATCTATTGCACTCACAGTCATGAAATTTGGCACACAGGTAGTCATAAAGGCGACTCAATGCACCTCGAAGCTCGAATTTTAAAATTCAATCTAGAAATATTTTTATTTAATGTTTTGTGTTGTTTTGGGTAATTTTTGGCACGTTTACGGCTGTAGTATCTTTTCTAATGATCGTTGAAAAACAATGAATTCGCCATTGGATAAAACAAACAATTTTCATTCTAATTAAGTTTGTTTTGAGCTTTAAACGTAATTTACTGAATTTTGAGAAATTTTTAAAAAATAGTCAGTTTTGCCATCGAAATTTAATTTTTGTTTTTAAATTTGCTGCATCCAACGTTCTAATAACACTATAATTTTCAATTTTTTTCAGCTTATAACTGGAACGGTTCTATCGTATTTAAAACAAGAACGGTTAAAAAATATCTCTTCCCTTTTTTTTAAATTAATTTTTTCCTGGTCAGTAGAAAGATATTTTTATCTACCGAGCTCCCTCCTGCGACACTTTTCCGGAACGTTGTAGGCAATTTCATTGGCTGACGATGTAGAGTGCAAGTGACATCATAACTTTCAACTGAATGACTTCAATTATTATTTTCGGCAGTGTCTTAATGTGTTTATGTCTCGCATATTTTATTTGCTTTATAATAATCATTTTCACCCTGGAATTTTTCAATATTGTTTCAGATTAACGAACTCTGTATTTTCTACAGTTGAAATGTCATTATTGTGAAGAAAAATAAGCAGGAAAATAAATGTGTATCTTTTGTTTTGTTTTCAGAAGTTTTTCATGCCATTGTGGGTTTTTTTTTTTCTCTTCATTTTGTTGAAGCCCTGATTCCACGGGCAATGACCTGCGCATACTGCTAGTAACTCATATTATGGGGCATATTAACACATTATTATAATTTTTAAAATAACATTTTTATAAAGATTTTCCAAAATAGTAAAAACTGGGTCAAAGATCCCCACTTCAGGGAGGTTTGAGCCAGATATTACAAACAAAATAAAACATTGTTTAAAATTTAGTAATGACATATTAACTACTTAATTAACTATTCCTCTTCATAACATACAATTCAGAATTAGTTTATTTCATCAAAAGCATATGCACGACATTCAGTGAAAGTCTTGATAATTACAAAAGTCAAATTTAATTTTCAAAGCAACTGTTTTGGTTTTACCACATTTGTTTTACTAACCCAGGAGGACACGCGCTACGAAGAGTAACACGAAGACGCACACAGAGGTATGCGACACCCTAATTCGTTATTTCACTATTTAAGCAAAACTAGCAACATTTTTTAGCTCCAAATGATTTGTGCAAACAGTTCTATTTATACAAGAACAAATTTTTAGTCGAAACATTTAGTAAATACATTATATTATTCAACGCATTGCGAACAGTTAAGAAATGTATATTTCTTACACATGTTTTCAACATTTTTTATAATAAAGAATTATCAATATTATAATTGTTATAGAATTTGGATAGAAAAATACTGCTTTTAATTTTCTTAGGTACACAGAAAACCATACTTTTAGTAATCCAAATAAGAATTCTGATGGGCTACCTTTAGATCCAATAAATTTAGGGCCTAATGCGCTTTTATTTTTCAGAATAGCTTCTACAATTTTAAGCTTTTCCTCCAATAGTTTTTGTGAAAGTGGGTAAGACATGTACCAGCTGAATACAGTTACAATAGCGTATAGAAGGATAAAACTTTTGCATGAATCTCTTGAGATTTTTACTTACACTATTATCCAGTTTCAAAGTCTTGTATCCGCAAAAATCTCCATTTAAAAAATATAGAATATTCTCGAATCCACATATTTCCTCAATAAAACTTAAATAGCGAGAAAAAATTATTTCCCTGTCCCTAATATGATCACTCAATTGAACAAAAAAACCTAACACGAGGACGCACAAGGGGGGTGTTTGACACTCCATAAGCTCAATTCCGATTAAAAAATGGAGGATTTTTTTGAGCAACACATTCCGTTTGTTGAAGGTGACCTTAAAGGCCGATAATATGAATTTGACTCATTTCAACTTATGGGAAGTGGGTATATTTTCCATTTTACAGGGCTTGTCAGACACCCCCTTGTGCGTCCTCGAGGGTTAAAGCCCAAATACTCTACCCAGACTTCAGGGCTTCCCAAAGATAATTCTTTATTGCCTGTGTATAAATCCTTTTAACTAGTCATAGCTAGAAGATTTGTTTGTTGACTGTCTTTGGAGTTATATTATGGATTAACTTGGAACAGGGTGGCGACAGAACCAGGAATTCAGGGAAAAGTCAGGAAATTTTATCAATCTGGAAAAGTCAGGAAATTCGTAAAAATATCTAAAAATCAGGGAAAATTAATAGTTATAAATTAGTATCTTATGTCTAGCATTATTTATAATAAATGGAATGTTTAAACAAACTTATATTCATTTATAAAACATAAGTTTTTGATTAGAGCAATTAATTTCTTATGATTTGTTAAAGAATAAAGATTTGAAGTAATACTTTGGCAGTTTCTCTTGTTTAAATCTTTGCCAAAATATATATTATTAGGTACGGATAATTATACTATTTTTATATTTATGCTGCAACATGTTATTCTGGTACTCATGAAAAGAGCACTAATTAGTTATTGAACTGTTTTTAAAGTTTTGATCAAAGATCATAATAACCTGTACTGTTAATATAATTTAACTTGTGTTGCAAAGAGTAGTTTTAATGTTTCTTAGAATTCTTATGCAGTTTTAGAAGCAAAACATTTTGTAAAAATTTCCAGGAATTTTTACATATAAGAAATATAATATACTGTTTTAATAGATTTTTTTACGATGCTCATTCCATTTTTTTAATTAAATTTCATAAAAATATATTTTTTCATATGAAATAACTTGTAAAAGTGTTTTTAATAATGTATATTGTATACATACAGTGATTTTGAGTAGGGAGAAAGACAGGAAACTAATATAATTAGTAGCCATAAGTCAGGGAAATGTAAGTTTAGTCAGGGAAATTTCTTTCATACTTTCTGTAGCCACCCTGTGGAAGCAATTTGTAAATATTCCTCATCTTTCACTATATCATACACAGGGAATACGCAACAGCTTTATATTTATCCATATACCTCTGCCTAATTTTTTTTTTATCAATATAACCCTCAGCTGATGCTCTAACGCTTAAATCTTTTGGTACTTTTCCATTAGCTGGGCGCAAATGTCGCCAATTGTGAACCAAACGCGAGCCAAGTCGCCAAGCGAAGCGATTTTCCGTTAGCCGGGCGCAAATGTTGCCAATTGTGAACCAAACGCGAGCCAAGTCGCCAAGAGAATGGTTGTAAGAAATTTGGCGGAATTCTACATTATTTGGCGATTTTTCGCTTGCGCTCAGCTAACGGAAAAGTACCATCTTTTTAAATGATGGACAGAATACCAGCTTTAATTAACGTTAGGGATGCCTTTCGTTTTTTTATTTTATTCTTACTTATAGAAAAATGGCATCAAAATAAATAAAAGATATTGTTTATTATCTTCATTATTTTTTCAATCAACTAACTAAAGTGTTAATGTTACAGGGATAAAGAGATATTTAGAAATTCAACAAATGCTAATGTAACATTTTTTTCCCTTTTTCATTGTTACAGATTTTAATACCTATTTGCCGAATAATATCTAAGAAATAATAGAAAAAAATAGCATGCATGAATGGTACAATATAGCCTTGATGAAAATTTTATATGCTTCGAACCTTTTAGGTGCAACAATTTTCCAACCATGATAGAAATCTTGTAAACATAGAAATTAAATTAATTTTAAATTAAGTTAGAAATATTTAATATACAAGATTAAACTTGAAATTAAAAATGTTATCCCTTCATATTTATAAAATGGGGAGGTTTGACCTGGGTAATGGGCAGAGATGAGCAAACTATTTTCATTTCCAACACCTCACGTTGTGCAAAATTTTTTCACAACCACTTTAGGGCACATTTTTTGAAGAAAAGCCTTACATTTTTATAATGTCAAATAAATTTCTTTGAGCTTAGCGACCCACAAAAATTTTCTTGTGACCCCTTTGCACATCACTGGACACAGGTATGGGTTTGACCCATAGTCCCCAAGTAAAAAAAATAAGATTTAGAAGTTATATTTTCTGATCTCAGCATATTAAGCCAGGTTCAACAAATAACTTGCTACTTTTCACAAACATTTAATTTCACATTACATCAGCATAGATGCACAGCATAAAAACACATCATGAGTGAGAATTAGGGATGGAAAAAACCGACTCGTTATAACCGAAAACTGGTATTTTTTCGTTATTTTTTGTCCCAGTTATCACTGTTTTTTTTTTTTTAAATATTCAATAATCAGGTAAAAAACCCAGCAAAAATAATTTGGGAAAAAGAGAAATTAAGGATATCAAGACAGTATTTAGTGGACTGTTTTTTTTGGCAGGGGGGGGGATCTAAATTATTATTCCTATAGTTTTAATATGGTTAAATTATAAATTGGCAACATAATGTTAAAGCAGCAAAGGTGTATTGTCTACCCTCAAATAACCTTGGTACATTGGTCAAAAGCATGCATTTTTTTATGATCATTTATTATGACAATGCTTTTGGTTCAATCAATAACAACAAGGCAGAATTACACCTAATGGATTGGTTTGTAAAACTGTCACCATTAATCTCTCAAGTCTGAGCTTATCCCATCATTAAAAATGCACCAAAGATTATTTCCGGTGCAAAAATTAACTCCTCCTGGCAGAGTAAATAATGGATTTTCTTTCATTGAAGGAATGATGACAGCTTCTTTAGATGTATCAGATTTTCCCTATAACCACCATCCCAGTGGCAGAATCACCGTGACGCTGCGTCATACGTCGCAGATTTTGGACAGTGTTTGCAGACTATTTTGTAATAAAGTTTATCATGTGTTCATAAAATAAATCCAATCATGAAAAATATCAAAGTTATTAATCACACTTGCAAAAGAACTTAATTATTATACAACGCACACTGAATCCTCTCGCCCTCGCGCAATCATCGTCCCCCCCACCCCTCCTCTTTCTTCCCTATGCTGAATTGGCTCCCCTAGCACTGCAATTTGTCTTGGAAGTACGCTAAGTGCCTCATATCGGTATTGGTCTCGGCCAATGTTTTCTAGGCGTTTCATTAAGATAAGGTTCTGGCACGAAGCTTTTGGTTTCTAGAAATAACACGTGGATTTTACTTTGAGATGGATGCATAAATACATAAAATTCGTTGTTTTGATTGCGATGCTACATTATCACGAAAAAACTTAAAGCAGCATTATTTAAGCCAGCATGAAAGTAAACCTCCGAAGTTTCGATCGATCTCTACGGCTGCAATTCAATCATTTTTTAAAAACGGGAGATAAAAAAGAACAAATTTTGAAATTGATCAAGACTAGGAACAGAGTTCAAGCCAAGATTGCCCCAATTTTAAACGTTCTAAGCCCGATATTTTGGGAAATGAGGAAGAAGAAATTATTCCAGAACAGACGGACACTACCAAAATTACCAGTGAAATTCCGGATTCCTTCGAGTCGCGCAGTCCCAGTGTCACAGAATTGCTGCAGAAATTAATGATAAATCAGATAAATGTGCTAATAAGTTTCAAAATTTTTGTTTCACAAAAAAAGCAATTATTTATTACATTTTAAATTAAAAACATACAAGAAAGACATTTTTTGATGTACTTAATATTTTTTTCTTACAATAAACAAGAGGCATAAATTTTTAAATAACATCTAACATTTTGAAGAATATTTCATTTATATGAGCTAGTGATGTATAGTTTTGAAAAAAATCAGCAAAACAGAAAGACACCAAGTGCTGTGTCTAAAATGGAAAAGTACCCAAATATAATTTTCTGCATGGGTATTTGTATAGTATGCTTAATATTACTTCTGAAACAATTTGATACTTCATTATTGTTAATTATCTTCCCAAAGAAAAGATTAATCTTCATGTGCTTTTGTTTATTAATTTATACAAATAATAAAGATGTTATATGGTTTTTAATTTATATTTGTCGTATTTCAATAGTTGTAAGTTGATATAAGTATTTAAAAAAAGAAAGCAGAATATTTATAGTCGCGCACTATTCTGCAGACTATTTTCAAGAGACCCAACCTCCGTTGCAGACTGTTGAAAAGTATTCTGCCACTGGGACCACCATATTCCGGGGATATTAGGGAATGTCTGAATGTTTTGAAGCTCTAGCTGTAGAAATGTTCTTGAAACCAGGACTGTCCAGGCAAAATCCTGACGTTTAGTAACCATGATTACTGAACAAAGGGGAATATTGTTCTCTGATTATAATTTTTCCAGTTCCGTTTTTTTACAAACGAAGAAACCATTTTTGGATAAGCCTCTTGCTGAAAACTTATTGCAATTCCTGAACAACTAATACATATCTTTCCAGAATTATGATAAATTCTCAACTAACTAAAAAGTAGGCAATAAGAGAAAAAAAAAAAACCTTTCATTAGGCCATTTCCCAATTAAAAAAGAAAAGGTCTTTGATAAAAACCTTTTTAACTCCCAGAACGATACTCCTTTAATTGTGCTTACTAATTATTACAAATTCAGCTGCCACTATAAAACTATTTTTTGAAAACGTACGTTTTCCTTATCTTTTTTATGTAGCTTCATCTGATTTGTACTCTCCTTAGATACGCCAATCAAAGATAAAAACACACTTTTTAATTATTTATTACTTTACAAAGAGAATTACATTGCTAACTACAACAGGACAAATTGTATATAAAATGCAGTTCACAGCAAATGAATTAACTAGAGATGTTAAATATGGAAATCTTATTTCGTTAAATCAAACTCGAGTTGTTTATCACAGAAATCACGCATAGACAGTAGTATAACACGTGGTACTACTATACCTCATTGATGTTTTTAGGTACAGTTCCAACGTAAACATCATAAGTTATTGTTTGATTTCCTTCTTTTCTGTTCATTACTGGTTTCAATCTGTGATAAGCATTAAGAGTAACAAAAATATGTTACATGTCACGAATTCATTTTTTTACGGAACGATACAATACAATTCAATGTTTTCATTCGCGCTTCTTCGTGAGATAAGAAGCATGCATTGCATAGTCGAAATTGAAATATTCCGATTACGATACCTGGACAAATGCAACATGTCTCTTTATATCGATATGTTTTTGATTGTACGACAATGATGGATGAAAAAGAAGAAGCAATAATTTTGATAACGCTTCGTTAATTTCAAAAAAGGGTTTATTATATTATTTTTTTCGCTGTCTAGTTCAACATGTGCTTCTAGTATGGCACTACATATCTCCAGTCAGTATGCAGGGTAAGGACGAGTTTTCTGGTTTGTTTACTTACATTAAAAACCTTGACTTATCTGCTTGTATGTTGGAATCTATTCTCGTACCCCCGGTTGGGTTGGGAGACGTCACTTTTCCCGTTGTTAACGTGCGGAAAAAGTGACGACGTGTAACTGAAATTTAAACAAACAAAGCAGAAAACTGGTCTATATCTGCGTTATATTTATTAGACAACATTAACTGCATAAAAAATTTGTAATAAATAATTAATGAGTAAACGTATTTTAGTTATTTTTATGATCATATCGATACTGGTTTAGTTAGAGTTATTTTTTATGATCATCTGACTGGAAATATGTAAATAAGACTTTTTCTAAACTTATTAAGTTCGATATATTGTATAAAGAAACAGCGGGAGTGACTTCCCCTAGACTTACTTGTATCTTCCCTAATAAAGTTGTTAACCTCCCATAAAAAAAATTGCAGACCTTCGGCAAGGCCCGGACCACAGAGAAGAAGAATCAAAGGTCTCACTCCCATAGACACTAATGGCAACTTTTTTAACATTGCGTTTCACATAGACGGTACGCCACCAATGTGCCACATTGGAACTAACCGGAATACGTCACCGTGACGCGAGAGGAAACGAAGCCGTCTCCTATCGTCATGACAACGATATAAACAATAATTAGGTATTTATTGGATTTTCAATTCGTTTTCCGACGATTATTAAATTTATGAATAATTAATTTTTTATACATATTAATTTAAAAATGTTATTGTTTTAATAATAATGCCATTTATTATTGTTTATATAATTATTTTAAATCTCTCACTAAATTGACTTTTTCTTTAATACAGAAATTAAAAGTAAATTTGGAATATCATTCAAAACATTAAAATATTTGCCTGTTTCCTAGTGTACCAGCAATTTATAGCGTGTGAATGTATAATTTAAGAAGATTAAAGTTTTTCTCATATTAATCATTTCATTTATCCTTTTTTGAAGAGAAGTTCTTTCAGATCATAAATTTTTTAAACAAATAGGAAATTAATTTTTCATAAATTCCCTTCAATATTATTCAAGACACAAAAATTGATAAAATATAATTTCATTAAAAGAAATTCACTTGTGATTTTCTTACACTCTGCAGGAAATTAAATTTGTTGTTTTAGTAAATATTATACTATTTCTTTCAAAATATTTTGAAACTTAAACAATCAATAATTTTTAATAAATACACATTCATTCTTGTTCAGGATTTAAAAACTAATAGAATTTAATTTCCATAAAGAAAATTCATTTGTGAATTTTTTTAACCTAAAATTTGATTTTAATGTGTTATCACTATACTACTTCTTTCGGAATACGTTTAAACTTCAACAATAAATTAATTTTTAATAAATTCACATTCATTATTATTCAAGATACTAAAATTGATAGAATATACGTAATTAATTCACTTGTAATTTCTTGCCGAGTTTAAGAAAATTGCATTTGTTGCTTTAGTAACTATTATACTATCTCTTTCAGAATATTTTAAAACTTCAACAGTTTTTAATAAATACACATTAATTCTTCAAGATAAAGAAATATTGGTAGAATGTAATTTTCACAGAGAAAATTCATTTGTGAAGATAATTTTTCCAACCCCCTCCCACAAAAAATTAAATACCTTTATATGGTTATGGAACAAGATGCTATAATAAATACAAAATACTTAAAACAACGTCACATTTTATTAAACAAGCATAATAAGTTACAAAACATAACATTTATAGCAAATACTGCCTAGAATTGTTATATATAGTATAAAAATATTCGAAATAAGAAAGTGTTATAAAAAAACAATAGCTAGACATTAATTGAATGAACTTAGCACCTAGGGTGGCCCTATCAGGAGTTAGAACTCCCGATGCATCTCAACATTCTACCTAGCATTGGTGTGTTCTATTATGAAATTATGATTTTTGAGTAAACAACATACAAATTTATTTCAAAAACATTTGCAAGCTGAAATATAATAACATCAAAAAAAAAAAAAAAAAATGAGGAAACATATTTTAACTTATTTTAGCATCAGTTGATTTGAAATCTTGTTCGTATTCGAACTAAGAGGAAACAAAAAAACATTGTGCTTCCTTTTTGTGTTCTAGGTGATCATTAAAAAACCTCTATATTTACATTGCTTAAGACAACGTTGAATTTTTTGGCGATACTATTTCTTTGCGAACATAAATTAAAATTAGACTCAAAACATTCATGATAATTGACAAAATATTGAAACAAATTATTTGTTGGCTACTTTAAGTCAGATTATTTACTGATATCATATTCTTTAAAATCCAAAAAACTGTATGATTTCCTAAAATTTTAGTCTCATCTACCATTAACTTTTGACATTCAATATAATTGTGTGGAAAAATTCATATGCATCCTGTAAGTTTCATTATTTATAATTAATAAAATCAATGAAAGATATAAACACACCTTAAATTAAAAAATGATAAAATTGACTACCTTTGTATGAATGAATAAAACAACCGACAGGAAATTTGGTATGAAAATTTAAAGGAGTATTAATCTCATATCTGTGGGAATAAAAACAATTTTCAGGATATTTAAAAATAAAATATATCAACAATCATTTTTTAATTATCTTCGACCACTATATTTATAATTAATGCAATCAATAAAACACATAATTTATACACCCGAGATAAAAAAAAATGGTTAAATTGATTTAAATTTATGTATCTACAAGACTTGGACCACCTTTATATGAATGAAACAATTGACAGGAAATTTGGTATGAAAATTTAAAGCAGTATTAATCTTGTATCTGTACTTTTTTAATATACATATTGCTAGTTTAAATACTTAGAAATACTTTATTCAAGAAAAACAATTTTCAAAGTATTTAATAATAAAATATATCAACAATCATTTTTTAATTATCTGAGACCACAGAGCTTATAACACAAAATAATTTTTTTTCAAAGAAACTGAAGTTGGATAAGGTACATGCATCATGAATTTGGCATTTATAAAAAATTGTAGCCATTTTAAAAAATAAAAGAAGAGAATTTTTTAAAATAAAATTTTGTTAGCATAAAGAGTGTAACGATAACTTAGAAACTGACTCTTTGTAAGATTCACATAAAAGTTCTAAACCTAATATGCGAGTTCTTCTCATTTTCAGACAAATTTCTAGACAATCTTGGTGCATTTCATATGACCAGCCATCCTAAAGACAAAACAGCTCCAACATTGACAGACTGCCTGAAAAAAGAAACAAATTTCTTGTAGATTCCATTTATATAACACAAACCAATTCATTTTTATTAAAGACTTCACTTCATTGTAATACATGAATAAAATATTCACCTTCAGCCATTATCAATTAATTTTCTTATATGACGTTAAATAAAACAGATCAAAATATTTTGATAACTTTACTAAACTAGTATTGGCTAATATGCTTATTAAACAAATTTCCTACATTTTATTTAAACAAATAAGAATGAATATTTTAATTTGCCTCTGGAAAACGATGTTAAAAATAAATACTAATAAAAATAAGAATCTTCTTAAAAGGGAATTGAAATTTGCATAAGGATGCTATACTAAGATACTGAATTATTTCTAAGATACTAATAAGCAGTATGTAATAATAAATAAGTGTAAACATTAAACAGACTAGAGATATTTAATCAGTTCATTTCATTCTATTTCACAGTAGGCATATGTAAAAAAGCTTGCTTCGGATATAACTACACATACTAAATATAGAACATCTCAATATTACTTTAACTTAGAGCACAAATAACAGCAACAATTTTCATACTATAAAAACTCAACTAAAATTTACCACTCAAAATTAATATAATTATAAATGCAATATTTATGATTTTCAGCTGTATTTCAATATTAAATTACTGATAAAAGAATTTTGACTTATAAATTACTTTGACATCATAGCAATAATTATAATAAGTTTTTCTGAGAGTAATAAGCAAGGATTCCATTAATATCTCTTAATATTATTTTAATTACCAAGTCATACTATGTAGAAATAAATCTGTCAAAAAAAAGGACTACAAAGAATTTAAAGAATTCATGCACATTTTTCTCAGATTATTCCTTATGGTAGGCATTTTAATATGCTTCAGCAACTGCACAAAAATAAAACAAAATTTTATTATTTTATATACAAAAAGTGAAAATAAGTATTTTAAATATTAGATGTTTTTCAGTTATTTAAATAACATCGCATAAAAATTCTGTAACGCATTTTAAACTTACCATTCTCATCTCCAGGAATCTTGAATGAGGAAGCAGTCAATAACCTTCACTAAACTGGAATAGTCCCAAGTCTTGATTCTACATAAAGTATCTAATCCTGAAAAAAACTCCTGATTATAAAAAATAGTATGTGAAATTAACAAGCATCAACACAACATGGCGGCGTTTCGGTTAGTTTTCGTTCGATACAATAATGGCGTCGTGTTATGATTTGAGAAGTAGAAAGATTCTACACAGCTCTGTGATAAAACCAATATGGCGTCCTGTTATGGTTTCTCTGTGGTTTGTAGTTCCAATGCAACGCTTAGGGGCGCTGCAATAGTTAACCAAATTCCCGAGTGAGACCTCTGCGGCGCTATTCACCAAACAGCGTGTTAGCATCGGACAGGGTTGCCATATTGGCCTTTTTGAGGCCAAATTTTCGAAATTTGGCCTTTTTTCAAAGAGGTTGGCCTTAAGAATTTTCATTTGGCCTTAAATTCATTTTTGGCCTTTTTTTGGCATTATTTTCACTGATGATATTTTGAACTGCTTTTTACAACTATTTCTACTGTTTTTTGAAATATTTTTTTATATTCTAAAATAATATTTAGAATGGATTCGATCTGGATATTAAGTGAATAATATCGAAACTAAAAACAGAACATTCTTGAAAATTTTATCGCTTATTTGAAACGCTTATTACGAGTCTGAAATCAATTTCTTTTTTACTAATGGGATGAACTTTTTATACTGTTTATTATTTATTTTGAGTACGGAATCACTTTTCATTTATTATGACAAAACTGAAAAATAACCTTGAATACTTTCGTTCTCATGAGATAATATAATATGTGCAGATATTTCATTTAACCATAACTTTTCATTGTCAAGCTGTTTATGGAGTGGTTAAAAATTTTTTCACTTCAATATTGTTTCATTAATAGAGTATTGATCATACGGGTCATTCTAAAATGATTCGTTTCTTTAAAATAAACCATTTTCTAATCATAAATTTAGCGAAAAATAAGTACTTCAATCAGTTTTTCAAATTTGGC
>BGPR01002382.1:87349-114885 GCA_013235015.1 Araneus ventricosus | reverse complement strand
GTTAAGTTGCATAGATCAAAAGAAATTTTAAATCTTTAAATGAAAGATAAATGTTACAGCAAATTAATATGAATTGATTTCTCTTGTATCATCAACTATATACAGAGTTATATAAGCAATACGTAACTGAACGAAGTAAATGATATTTAGATGTACATTAGTGAATATTTGTATAGTAAATAGTTTCCAAATAAATCCAGCTTTTACTAAAGCCTATGTAACAATATTCCTTAAACAAATTGCAAAACTATTTCATTAACGAATATATAGATTGAAAATATTGGAAAGAAGAACCTGTAAACTGCTCATGTGTAAACAAAAATCAGACTAAACGTTTCTGAAAAATGGAAGAATTTTTATGAACACCAATACCTAATAAAACAAATAATCATTCAATCCATTTATTATTAATAAAATGCTATTGCGCTAGAGATATTTTTTGTAAGAACTTCCTTCTCTCTTTATTTTAAAAAAAATTAACACAAGTATTTTATTACATTTACATATTTAAAACTTGTTACTTGTTGTAAATATTGAATTTAGCAAATTTTGATTTTCAACTGAATGAATTACTGACTAGTAACTGTTAAGAACATAAACATAATAGTCTTGACAAATCCAAATAAGTGTAATGAAATAAATTATTGATATTATTTGTAAGTATTTTAGAATTAATATTATCTTTACATGAAATGTATGCTTAATTGATGGATTTCAGATATTTTAAACTGTCCAAATAATCAGAAGATAGCAATTGTTTTAAACATTTCTATCACAATTAAAATGCAGATTTGCTTTTCTCAATATCTTCATTATTTGAGAATAAAATGAGGTATTCATTTTTTGATAAGTTGGTATTAACATTCTATTAGTACCTGCATAATATCTGTGTTTCATAGCAAATAAATTGCTATGAAACACAGCATGCTTCAAGTTTATATTCATTAACAAGAGTAATTTAATGTTCTTTACTACTTATTTTATTATTACAACTCGTTACTTTATGAATTCAATAAACAAAATTTAAAAAGAAATTAACAAACATACAACAATTGTTAAAATATAGCAACTTTCTTGGTTTTACCAACAAATTGTTAGAATATTTTTTATTTTGTGTACTTTAATAAGCAGAGCATTAGAGGCCTACATTTAAAATATAAGGGGAAGGAAACTCAGAATGAAATGTTGCTACAAATAAAATGACTTTTATGTTAATAAGTTATTTTGACTTAACAAAAAAATTATATCAATAATTTAAAACTATTTCAAGGATTCTTTTCCTGCCAGTTTTCTAATAACAGTCTTTTTATTTTCGTTCAAGTAAAAACATTTAATTTCATATAGATTTGTATAAATAAAGAAAAAGAAGTCATCATTTAAATTTTTTCATACAAATATGTGAATTTATTTTCTGATTTTCAATTAAAGTTCATGGTTACTTAACATCACAGATAAGAATATTACATCGAAAGGGACAATGGTTTATTATGGTCTTATTGCATAGAATTATATAAAACTTTATATTATTATGGGCCCACTTTCATCTGAATATTTTATTCAAAATGCAAAAAATGTTTATAATTCAGTTATTTTGACAAATTTACCAAAACAAGTTGGCAAAAAAAAAAAAAGCTTCTACCAGTCAAGTAAGTACATCAGCACAATTTACAATAATTTATAATTCTGAATAAGATTTATGAGTCCTATTGCCTATCAAAAGGATTTTCAATAACTGATTGATGATTCACATGTATGTAGCACTGGTGAATGAAATATATAAAATAAGCTGCATAGATCAAAAGAAATTTTAAATCTTTAAATGATGTAAAAGATAAATGTCATAGCAAATTAATATGAATTGATTTCTCTGTATCATTCAACTATATACAGAGTTATATATAAATTTATAAAACTCTTTATTATGCATTCAAATTTCTTTATAAAAATTTCCAACTTCACTTATTATAAACACAAATGTTAGGCAACTTTTTCCAGTGAAATAAATACTCGATAAATTCTATAAGGAAACAACAAAAGGAATAACTTTGCAGTATATTTAATAAATAAAGATAACTATATAAGCTTACAAACATACCACCAAACAAAGCTTTTGGTAAACACAAAGGCAGTTTTCTGGATGCAGAACAGAGTATTAAGTACTACCTAAGACAGCTATTATTCTGATATTTTTTGACACAACTCAGAAACACATCTCTACTCTGATAACTATTAACCAGGATATGTTTTTAAAATATTACATCCTGAAAAATCATGGTCATGGTGTTATTGCATAGAATAGCAATGAAACTTTATATTATTTTGAGACAACTTGTGTCTGAATATTTGAATCAAAATGCAAAAACAATATTTATAGTTCAGATATTTTTACAAGTTGACAAAAAAAAAAAAAAAAACTTATACCAGCCGAATAAGTATATTAACACAATTAACAATATACTTTTATTTCATTTATAATTTTTAATAACATTTTAAGAGTCTTATTGCATATATAAAAATGTTTTTCTG
Organism: Araneus ventricosus; assembly: GCA_013235015.1. Classification (NCBI taxonomy): domain Eukaryota; kingdom Metazoa; phylum Arthropoda; class Arachnida; order Araneae; family Araneidae; genus Araneus; species Araneus ventricosus. Next base: position 112,359 of record BGPR01002382.1, on the reverse strand, counting down.
CAACTGTTAAATGGTTCACATGAATGCAGTGTTGATGAATGACTTATAGGAAATATCAACATAAAATACAGAGACTGAAAGACGTTTAAAATCTTTAATACTGTAAAGATTTGTCATAGCAAAGTAAGCTGAACTAATATTTCTGTAAAACACAACTATATACAGAAGAATACATTAATTTATAAAAATGTTTATTATGCATTAAAATTTCTTTATGGAAACATAACTTCACATATTTAGAAACAAGAATGCTAAGCAATTTTTTTTCCACAGAAATAACTGCTATGAATTTTAACTAAATTTTATAACGAACAATATTAGACAACTCTGCAGTATATTTGATAAATAATGGTAAATATATAAATTTAGAAACATGCAAAAAAACAAAGCTATATTACAAAGACAATTTTCCCGATTCGTAACCAAGTATATAAAATACTGCCGTATGCATATCAAAAGTATTAAAAACTTATTATCATACACATGGTATTTTGGCAAATTCATAAAAAGTTTCCATTACACAAAAGAAATAATTTATACAGTTTTCAAGATGTAAGAATTCTGAATATTTTAAATTTAGTTGACCAATAAGAGATTTGCATCTTTTGAAATAAAAATCATATAGCTCATAAAACAAAATAAACAATTCAGCAAATTTAATAAGTTAGAAAGAGGTAGTTCTTAATAATAGAAGAGTGTATATCAATGCATAGGCTGAAACTTTTTTATACTGCTGTAAATTTTTACAATGATTCAATAATATAATTTTGAATTAGATTTTAAGAGTCCTACAGCATATCAAAATATTTTTCTGCAAGTCTTTAATGGTTAACATACATCAAATAGCTTCTTAATACCCAGAATGTAAAAACGAAAATACAGTATTGATGAATAAAGTGTACAAATTATCAGTATAAGCTGCATATATTTACAGAAATTTAAATTCTTTAATACTGTAAAAAAAATATAAAAAATCATGTTAAAGCACACTTAATTTCTCTGTAAAATGCAATTATATACCAAAGGATGCATTCAAACCATGTTCTTGAGGAAATTTCCAACTTCATACATTTATAAATAAAAATATGAAGCACATTTTTTCCCACTAAAAATAACTACTATATAATACATTACTCTATAGTATATTTAATAAATGAAAATCAGTAATATTAACTTGGAAAAACACCACAGAACAAAGCTTTATTAAATACAAAGACAATTTTCTGGATGTCTTCCAGAGTTAATGAATACTGTCTCCATGCAGATCAAAAGTGTTCTAAGCAAGAAGTGTTTTGAAGCATAAAAGTGTTATCAAAGAAGGAATGCACCTTGTATTTTCATAAAAAAAAATTCTTTTGAAAAATATAATACATAATTAAACATAGAGTCCATCATTGTAAAAAATATGGATATTTTAAATTTATCTGACCAATAAAAGATTTGCTTCTTTTAAAATAAAAATCAATATAGAACATAAAACAAAACTGTGCAACACTGCAAATTAAATACATAAAGAGGTCGAGATTAGTGATACAGAGTGGCTAAATAGGATTATACGAGAATGTGTAGTTGAAATATTTATATACTGCTGTGTATTTTTATAAGTATTCAACAATATAATTTAGTATTGGATTTTAAGAGAGCTACTGCATATTGAAATGTTTTCATAACTATTTAATAGTTCAGATATATCAAAATAATTTATTAATACTCAGAGCTCAAAACACAATAATGCAGCATTAATGGACATAGGGGATAAAATTTCAATATAAGCTGTATAACTTGATAAAGAAATCTAAAGTCTTAAATACTGCAAAAACTAATTGCTTAAACACAGTAAAATGAACTAATTTCTTTGTAAAATTCAATTTTATAGAAATAAATGCATTAACTTATGAAACTGTTAATTACACAATCAAATATAAATATTTTCCTTATGGAAAATTTAATTTTTCTTTTTCCACTGAAGTGAGTGTTATATTACCCAGCTTGCAAAATAAATAAAATTATGCATTTAAATTTATCAGAACAAAGAGATTTATATTCTTAGTAGTAAAAATCATATACGATAAATTTAATAAACAAGGTTTGATAGTATACACTTGGAAACACAGTGCAGAAAAAAGCTTCATTAAAAATAAAGTCAATTTTCTGAATGTGTCACCGGGCACAGTGAAAAGATTCATTTTATTTATGGTAAATATGTGTAATTAAATCTACCTGAACAATAAACAGCTTGCATTCATTGGAGTATACAGTAAATGACCTAAAATTAATTGTCCATCTTTCTTTAACACATCAGTTCATTACTCACGAAATAATTATGTGTCAGCCATGATCATTGCTGATAATTGTACACTGAAAGTATAAAAATTAGCTTGTATTGTTGAAACCGACAAATATTAGATAATCCTCTCGAAATCGAGATTTTCTCTTTCAAAATAAAAAGTATGAAATATATTTAAAAGCATACTTATTGAAAAGGAAGAGCCAAAAAATAGTAGTGAAAAGGAGTTTTCTCCACTTTACATACAAAAAACTACACTATTTGTCTTGCTAAACACCAAAATATTCTTCCAGATTGTTTTTCTCCAAAAATATTACTTTTACAAGCCATGCAAAAATCCAAAACATTGAGCCAGAACAATTTTTCATTCTACTGCACATGCACACAATGTTTCCATAATATAATTTTCAATTAGATTTTAAGAGTCCTACAGCATATTAAAATATTTTTCTGCAAGTCTTTAATGGTTCACATACATAAAAATAGTTTATGAATACCCAGACTGTTAAAATGAAAATACAGCATTGATTAATAAAGTGTATAAAATATTGATATAAGCTGCATAGATTGACAGAAATTTTAGTTATTTAATACTGTAAAAAAACTGATAAAGCACTCTAGTTTCTATGTAAAATGCTACTATATATCAATGAATGAATTAATTTATACTGTTTAATATGCACTCAAACAATATTTTTAAGGAAATTTCCAACTTCACACATTCATAAATAAAAATATGATGCACTTTATTTTAACCACTAAAAATAATTACTATTCTAACAAAATCCCATAAAGAACTATATAACGAATAACTCTACAGTACATTTAATAATTGAGGATCAATATATTAACTTGGAAATACACCACAGAACAAAGCTTTATTAAATACAAAGACAATTTTCTGGATGTCTTTCCGAGTATACTGCCTCAATACATATCAAAAATGTTATATTATTTACAAAGAAGGAATACACCTGGTAATTTCAAGAAAACAATCGTTTGCAAAATATAAGGCTTTTACATTATGTATAAGACATAATTTAAGATACTGTCCATCATGTAAAAAACATGGATATTTTAAATTTATCTAACCAATAAGAGAGTTACTTCTTTTAAAATAAAAATCGACATGGCACATAAAACAACTAAATAGTACAACACAGTAAATTTATGAGTAAGGAAGAGGTATTTATTAGTTATATAGAGTGGCAAAGATGGAATAATGTTAGAGAATGCAATTTTGATAGCAAAGTTGGATAACATAATATAAAACTACTTCTCATCAATTAAGACGTAACTAAACACAGCTTTAAAATATAAAAATATGAGCATTTTAAATTTATTTGAACAATCAAAGATTTGCATTCTTGTAGTAAAACTCTTATAGGAAATAAAACATCATGCATTACAATACATATAATAGACAGGGATCAATATTTTAAACTTGGAAACACACTGCAGAAAAAGGCTTCATTAAATATAAAGTCAATTTTCTGAATGCATCACCAGGTACAGTAAAGACATTATACTTTTTTTTAGTTAATATGTGTATTTAATTTACCTGAACAATAAGCAGTTTGCATTCTAAAAATGACAGCAATCCAGGATAGATATTAGTAACATGAAATACATCTTGAAACAAAATTTAGCGGCAAGAAGTTATTATTCTTCACTTACTTATTAGTTAGGCTAAACACCAAAATATTCCTCAGATTGATTTTTCTCCAAAAAAAAAAAAAAATACTCTTACAAGCGAATCAAAAATCCAAAACTTTGAGCCAGAACGATTTTTCATTCTACTGGCACATGCACACAAACGCATATTGAACTCGATCCGCCGATAACTCGCCGATTTTCTGGGATTGAAAAACGGGGGAAAAAGGCGCCCGACAATCCGCTGTTTTGGCATGGAGAATAAGAAATCGGTGTGCTGACACGAGTGTCAGTGTCAACACGCGGTGGTGAATAGCGCCGCTGGTACTCCTTCTCTGTGGCCCGGACCGCCACCAGTACTCGGATTTATGTTGCCCTTGGTAACCACGACAAGATGAAAGAGCGAGAATACAAATGGAAGGAAAATAAGCCAAGCGAACGCCAATGCACTCTATAGAGAGGGTTTTTTTTTTTTTGCTTCACAATATGATGAAGAAAATTAAATGTGCATTTTGAACGCTTTTTTTCAACCAATTGAAACCAAAATTTTATACATATCTAACATTAGGGTTGGAAGATCACATGCCAAATTTTATTTATCTAAATCATTGCGTTTTGGAGTTATTATGCGAATATGCAGACTGACAGACAGTCAATCCATTGACATATTTGGTTCAGATCTACAATATTGATGATAAAACTATGTACCAAATTTTATCCATCTAGCTATTTAATTATTGAGTTCACACTAACAGACAGATTTCCAATGGACAGATTTCGTTCAAAATTTGATAGAAATCTAAAAATGTGATGTTAAGACCACATACGAAACTTCATTCATCTAGCTCAAACAATTTTTCAGTTATCGTGTTTCAGACAGCCAGACATAATTGCAAAATTTTGCGTTTTGGAGAGATCTAAAATATGTAGATTCATTAAAATCTTAAGATGAAATATTTTGATGATTACAATACTTTCTCTTTTTTATATGAGAAAATAAAAAAAAAATTGAAGACATTACAATGAAAACATTTTCCAGGATTTGAGGCTGAGTTAAAAATTATGTATCCAGCATTAGTAGGTAGTTGGTTAGATCTATTTTATTGATCAGCTGATTGTATAGAATTCAGACAATCATATTCATGAACAGGATTATAATCATGAAATGTAAAGGAGTCAATTGATGCTTGCATGACACATGCCAAGTGTGGAATGCCAATATCATTTTGAAATATCTTGTAGAAGGTAAAAGGACATCACAACATAAGAAAGCAAATAAAACCTAAAACTTGTAGTAAAGTCTCTACTTTGGAATTTGTGGTTTTGACAACCTATGATACCTGCCCCTTATACATTCATGTAAGGAAGCTTAAATCACTAGCAGGTTAAATGTCCTTAAATCCCCATTTTTACAAAAATCCTTTTTTTTTTAATCAATTTATTTATTTAATATTATAAATAAAGCCTTTAAGATAATATAAGATAAATAACTGCTTTTACAATAATTATAATAACAGCAAACTGTAGCATAAATACTCTTGTCCGACATACCTTTTATATTTCATAGCAACCCATTTGATTCAATTTATTAGAACAAAGTAGCATTTGAAATTTATATACGAAGGACTAATAATTTATGACTGGATGTCAGCTTAGTCTACCAATGCACTTACCAAGATATTAAGAGAATATTTAACCCAGTATCAAACAGATCCATCAGACCCAAATGCAAGGCTTTCAAATGAATTATTCGAAAGCAGCCTGCAACTTGATCAGTTCGAGTTATTTCAAAAATTTTATTTATAGGAGAAAATAATTTATGTTTCTTCTTATTATTCTTCTCTTCTAAACTTAGTTCATCTCCATTAAATAAGCTACTTGGAATGCCTACATAAATTTTGATTAATCCTGTAGGCAATACCACTATTCTAATACTAAAAAATCACCCATCATGCAAATTGCATCTTCATTCAAGAGATTTCCAGTCAAATTTTATGTGTTTAAATAGATATATATGTGAGAGAAATGTTTAACATTGATTGAAAACAAATAAAATAAACATATGTTTTATGACAGGAAATATTTTTTATTTACATATTTCTTTATTCAGAAAACCTCTTGGGAAACAACTTTCCGTGCGAAGTATTTTTCGTTGTTTAACAATTTTCCTTGTACTTCAGATGTCTTTGTTTAAATTTTAACGTTGCCAAAAAATATTATCAAATTAATATCATCATGATTGCAATAAATATCAGATGTCTCATGACGTCCAAACTATATCACACGCATGTTATACCACTGACATGATTTACTACTTTCTATTAAAAAATGGAAATTAATTTGAAATATATTATTAATATAATTTAAAATATCTCAGGAACTATTGATCATAGCAATATAAATTTTATATCAATTGATAGCAAATTTTATTTCACTATTTTAGAGCTATTAAATTTGAAATTGGAACAACAATTACTTTTTTAAATTTAAAATTACTGAAATTTAGGTGCTCTAACAATGAAATAATGCTGTTTAACGTCTTGCAGTGCTATGATGCAAATTTTATTTTTTGGTGATGTCAGAGTGTTACCGGATCAGTGAGAGACATATATTGGCTATTATATTAGTAATTGTAAGGAACCGTTTCTGGAAAACTATTCAAAACCATACTTGCCCATTACTAACTCGTACAGTACTGATTAATATATTCATGATTAATAGCAAATAATTAACCTTAAATAAAATTCATTAATTTTTATTTTGTATAGATTCTACACATTGTTTCCCAACTTCACTTTTTTCTTGCTTTATAATAAATTAAAATCATTCAGGAATAAGTCAGAATGTATTTGTAAAATTTCCTTGGCATGACAGAACACTGTGAAACTTAATAATACTCGGTTTTTACACAACAATAAGTTTTCATACTGTTCTTGTCATTATCAAAACACAACATTTTATTTAATCAAAGAGACTGACAAATTTAAATTCATAATAATTTTGCAGTTTAGTATAAGTGAAAATTTAATTACTTTATTATACATGTCATAGACAAATAAATCTGTATTTAAAAATTCACTAATTTAAATTCCAACACTTTATTTAGCATTTCACTGTGTTTCAGGCAATCAATTGATGCATAAGTAAAAAAACTGAAACCTCCTGTTCCTCTGTAACATAGCTAAGTGATTTAATAATCTTAGAAAGCTAAACAATTATTTTCCTTCAATGTACTGAAATTCCTGCTAATGCTAAGCTGCTTTTGTAAGGAATTCTAATTATTTCTTTTAAGAGCGACAAAGGTGCTGTTATGTTTATTAGTGCGAGTGTTCAGGTGGTTCCAGTAATTTCGCTGGTTTTGATATGAAATAGGAATTCAGAATCAAGTGTAGTGATAAGTATTGTAAGGGGTCTAATTCAGAGGTGTAGTCGCAAAATAAGAAGTGCTGAGGTACTCTGAAAACAGTACCGGAATGCTCTAGCCTGGGTGACAAAAATCGCACTGTTTTCACAATTTTCTGTTATTACTTGTTAAAAAAAAAAAAAGCAGTACCGGAATGGCATTCCGGCTCCACTACACTCCTGGTTTAATTACCCTATAAAGTGTTTTCTTTTGTTATTGTTTCACTGTCCATTACTGAATGCCTCAAAACAAGCATTATTACACTTTCTTGCAAAAAATGCTATGTTAGAAACCGTTTCACAACATCACCTAGTGTCTAAGAGAGAGAACAGTGTAACCATATATATTAAAACTTTTTAACCCTCCAAGTGGCGCAAACGTCTTTTTCCGTTTTTCATGTTTAGTTCAAAAGCAGATAGCTCGTATTTATATTTTCTTAAATAATCATGGGTAAAGTATTCTTAAGATTTCAGAGATGTAATTAAATACAAAGAAGATCGATTCATTTACTTTAAAAGCTGTTTTCTAACCTGATAGCTAAAAGTTCAAAATAATTGGGCGCTCAGAGGGTTAAAGCAATATGTTGCTTTACAGAACTATACAACCTTCTTAGGCATTCATATCATGCAAACAATGAAGGAACTGAAGGGTTCTTTAGCATAGAAAATTATGGAGCAGAATTAATGCCACGACTACAGAATAAATCTACTTTGAATAAGAACTGAATCCCCCAGCAACCTGAACATTATGGCTAGCACTATAAACCTACACTATACAAGCCTGTTGTTGACTGAAGATGAAACATCTTCAGTCATTATTAACTCTCCGTTGGATGCTCAGGGTACAAATATCCTCCATTTTCTCTTCCTTTTTTCTACAAATATTTTTTTCTGAGAAAAGATATATCAGTAGCAAATTAAAGAATAAACAGTTAAGAAATGCAAAAATAATTTTAGATGACTATTTTTATAGATTACAAAAATACAATGAAAAATCACAACATTTTACATACACTTCTTATACAAGGTGCGTTCGGTGAATGGTCCTATAGTAGAATAACCACGCTGGTTCGGATGCTGCCCTCACGCAGACGCATTGAGAGAGATGGCAACTAGTGCCTCCTAGCGTCCAAATCACGATAGTCAAGCGGAAGTGCAGGCTATGACCAATTTAACGAGTCAGTGTGAGAAGACGTCACTGTGAAATGGAGCAACGCGTGAACTTCAAGTTTTGCTTCAAATTAGGCAGAACGGCGACGGAGACACACGAAATGTTAGTGAAAGTGAACGCAGTGAGTAAAAAGTGTGTTTTTGAGTGGTTTCAACGCTTTAGAGATGGAAAGGAAGATGTCAAAGATGAGCCACGTTGCGGTTGACCACCACCAAGTACAACTCCAGACAACATCGAATGAGAGCGACGGATGATCGACGGCTGTCTTTGAGAATGATAGCAGAAGAATTGAGGATAAGCCTAGACAGTGTGAGCAACCTTATTCACGAACATTTGCAAAAGCGTAAGAAAAAGGTCTACGCTTTTCCGACATTACTCAGATCCAGCAACGTGTGACAACGGTGCCTTGAGCGATACCGAAAGAAGAGTTTGCTGACGGTTTCCAGCAGCTGTACAACCAATGTCAAAAGCGTATTGTAACTAATGACGATTACTTTGAATGCTAGTAAAGGTATTTTGTTTGTATACATTGTTTCCTTTATTTTATGAGACCATTCACCGAACTTTTCGAACGCACCTTGTAAATGCTCACTACAGGCTTAATTACGACATTTTTTTAACAGTAATTTTTGGTAAGTTTTGTCCCGATTTCTTCCACAATATTTGCCATCTGCCCATTATTACTCACTAACTTTGTTGTTTTTGGTCTTGCTTTACCATTGATGCCTAACATAAGGTTTTCTGTTCATTTTAATTCCATTGGAAGGTGGGCATTAGGCAGCTCTGCATAAAATTTGAAGTATAGCAAGTATGAAACAGAAATTTTTGATGACATCAAGTCTTTTCATATCCTTATAGTGTTTGAAAATTACAAAAGTGTTTATAGTAGACTTGTTAAGTTTGGAAAAGAGAACCATAATCCAATGACAAGTATTTTTTAGACATCCTTTCTCCAGCATAGCCAATCTAGAATATCAATTCCTTTTGCCATGTAACAAAATGCAACAATTTCAGGTTTTTTTGTTATCACCTGCCATCAATAGAAACTGAAAAGTTCATGGTAAATAATTACGACACAATCATAGCCAAATATTCAAGACTTTACTTCTCACTTCTTATATGGTAAAAATTCTTTGAATAATCCCAGTTTATTTAAATTAATTATAATGACATAAATTAGTTTATATCACTGTTAAAGTCTTTTTGGCAGATTCGAAGCTAGAAAACCAATTGTCTGCTATCAAAATCTAGTTCTACTATTTTTTAGGATGAAATTCACTGAAATTTAATAAATATTAAAAAAATTAAACAAAGCTAAGTACAAGAAACTCACACTGGAAGCATAACAAGTTGTTAAAAAAGTAAGCATTATTTCAAAACCAGTGAAAGAAGAACAATCAACTGTGAATTCCTGGGGTTACACCTTTTAGGCGTGCAGGGTACACCTGCCCCCATATGTCTTTTTTGTTCTCGTATCTCCTGTGCACTAACCTTTAGAACTTGAATGATTGTGCCATACTATTCCACGGACAGATACTGAAAGTTTGATCTCTAAACTATGCATGAAATTTAAAGAACAGTGTTTTGAAAACTAATGGGGAACACCTGTAACCCGCACGACTAACAGAGAGTTAAATTTATGCCTTATTAATTGAATCTAAGCAGTAAAGCTATATCCTTAACTTTTGAGGAAGAGACAAAAGATCTCAATAAAATAGCTGCCTATAATTTAACTCAAAATCCTGGAAGTAAATAGCATTAGAAAATATGCCTATCAAAAGGTTGTTATAGATTTGCCTAGATAGCAACTTTTTATACTTGATAATCTGAAAAGTAGCCACTTTCAGTAATGATTCCAGTTACTTTGGGCTAATGAGACTAGTCTGTACTTTACATATTTTGCTAACATGTAGTTTATGAATTTCTTATATTGATTTTACTCTAAGACTTATTATTTTTACATTGAGATAAAGTATTTAAAAATCATAATTTCACTTTTGTTTCTTTAACTGGTAGTTTAAATTTTGAACCTATAAACAGGATTCATTAGGTAGTTAAAGTTCAAGAAATATTAAATATAATACAAGTTACTTTCAAATAAAGCATCTTATGTACAGCATTAATACTTATTCTGGATATATTTTTTAAATACCTAGCTATTGTTTGATATTTTATGATGAGAAAAAAAAAGACAATTAATTCCACAAGACTACAAATAATTATTGATGAATTTAATGAATAAAAACTGAAATTAAGATGTTAATGGTGAAAATATTCTAAATAAATTAAAATTACTATGAAACTCGGATCTACACAGCAAATTTCAAAAATGACTGTCATAACAGACTACATCTAAAAGTGAATTTAAAATTTCAGACAAATGGAAATTTTAAAGGAGCAGCAAACCAGAGGAGAAAATTGAACAGATGTCATATTTATTTGATGTTACTATTTTTTCAAAAATCATTTAGTTTTATTCTAAAAGGATATCATTACTATTTTAACTCAAAAGGTTAAAGAAGATAATACAGAAAAAGGGTAAAATTTTTCTGTTCCACTAAAACGAATTGTAATGCTTCTAAAACTCTCTGGAGTTTTCTATGATTTGACGCCAGCTTGGCGAGGGATGTACCGTAAACTTTGGTTTTACCCTAGAAAGAATTTGATAATTAATATTTAATAATAATTTTTCCACAATTAAGATTAAATATCAACTGTTGCATAAAATGTTATGGATTTTACGCATATCAATTTATATCATAAAAAAATAACAGAAAACACCAAACTGAACTTTCTCATTCATTTTATTCTGTAACAAAAGGAAAGAAATCAATCCAAACTCATATCACTAATAACACAATCAATGAAACTGCTTGATGCTACGCATAAATATATATCATCATCTCCATCAAAATACAACTTTACCATAACAACCAAATGAGCAATAAATTAATTATATCAGGAATGATATAACAGTAATTTTGTTATTTTTTTTTCAAACTTCAAAAATAATTGAAAAATAAAAACATGAAACTTAATTACTTTGGCTTTATTAAGAAATATAATCACAGTTGAGCAATACATTAAAAGAAAGAGTACTTTTCTATTAATGCAACAACAGCCAAATCTGTATTAAATTCATTGAGTGAAGCAACCTTACAGAGAAACATGCCAAACATCATATTTACTTTTTTTCTAATTTACTGTAACCATTTTACTCAGGCTATATTACACTTGTCAAGCTTTGCTGTGACACTAATAGAAAAGTACCAAAAAATGATTATTGATCAACCTATTAGTTTTTGCAAAATGATTGAATTTTTTTTAGAATCGATAGATGTTATACACTGCATAGACATACTGTCAAAAAAATTTACAAGATTCTAGAGACTACCATAACTATTCAAAACCTTCTTTTATGTGAGACAACTCATGTTTTTCTAATTTATCTTCTTTCAGAAACTTTTTAGGACATTTCAAACAATAGTGGTACTTTTTTTCTTTCATATGGGTGGCATAATGCCGTTTTAAGTTACTTTTCTGGGTGAAACCACGCTGACAAATATCACATATATGTTTCTCCCCTGTATGAATGAGTCTATGAATTTGGAAGGTATAATTATCAGCATAACTTTTGCCACAAATGTCACAAGAGAAAGGTTTCACAGCGAAATGAAGCATGTAATGCCTTTTCAGATTGGACTTTTGAGTAAACCCCTGATAACAAACATCACAAATAAACTTTTCTCCGGTATGAATAGCTAAATGTGTTTCCAAAGTATACTTATCAGTGAAGCGTTTCCCACAAATACCACATCCATGGGGTCTGTATTCTGAATGATTAGTATAATGCCTTTTCAAATTCGATTTTTGAGTGAATTCTCTGTGGCAAATATCACAAATATGTTTTTCTCCACTGTGAATCATTTTATGCATTTGAAACGTATATTTATCAGCGAATCCTTTATTACAAACATCGCACGTAAAAGGCTTCTCAGCACTGTGTATAAGTCTGTGTCGTTGTAAATTGCTTTTATTAGCAAATCCTTTTAGGCACACATCACAAACGAAAGGCTTAACTCCAGAATGGATGAGATAATGCTCTTGAAACTTTTCTTCTGATGCAAAACTTTTCTCGCATACTTCACAAGAGATCGCTTTCTCCCGACTACCACGTTCTTTCATTTCTTTGCTACAACTTGAACCTTCGGACATAGGTTCTTCTTTTATCCACACTTCATTTGCAGTCATAATTTGTTCGTCATCTTCCATACAGTCTAATTTAGCAATCTGTACTTCTTTGCTACGATGCCGTGATGAGCGAGATCGAGTTTCAGACATACTTTGTATAATTTTTATACAGAAATATAAGCTTGCCTTCAATTCCTCATGCAAAATGTTAAACCTAACGGCTACGCATACCAAATTGCGACTTTCACTCGTGCAAAATTTGATCAATAATCAATGAAACTCATTAACACAGAAAAACTCCGATTCAAATATTTGGATAAATAAATTTGAAAAAAAATAAAGATCTTTCTTTAACTTCAGTTCAATTTCGTTAAGAAACAAATTCACCTGATTTCAATTCAGTTCAAGTAATACTGCTTCTCACAGCTCTAGCCATTTCCAGAGTAAATGTTGCCAGGTGCAGTTACGTGGTTGGAAGTTCTTCCGTTGATTGCTCCAAAGCTGGAGTTGCAATACACGAGAGTTTATGATATTAGAAATTATTACTTAATAAAAATTAAGTTTCAAAAATGCATGAATTAGAATTCAATTCACAATCTTTCAATTCTTTATAACACTTGGCTTCATGTTGTGTAATGTCTTCGAATCTTTTGTTACCGAAAGTATGCAACTTGAAATGATATATAATTTTAAAAAATAAACTTATTTTCTTTTTAATTCGAAATATTTTCAAGAATAATAAATTATTAAAAACGTATACACATAAACTTCAATGCAATACTCAATTGATCTTGAAGGGTGATTAATAGAAAAATAGGTAACATTATCGATTCAAATTTAATCGATGTATTTATAATCAGCATCGTGCTTTTGAATACGTTAGTTTCGTATCGTATTGTCTGCACATTGTTAAATCGTAAACGTGTTGAATTAACTTGCGACTTAATTAATTAATTACCCAAAATTGTTTTAAGATTGATTGATTTTTATGTTTCGACTTTAATATGTTTTGAATTTAACGTGGTCCCTTAAATCGTAAAAATATGGGTAGAATTATAACATATGATTCTGTTGTGCAAGAAAAATTGAATTTGATAGCAAAACACAAGACTGTTCAAACTGGATTAATAATTGGACAGGTATGTTTCTTCATTTAAAAGTAATTTTTAACTACATATATTTATCCCTATTGTATATTTCTATTTAATAAGAATATAAACTTATTGGTTTCATAAATTTCTTAAAGAGTGGAGTTATAGCTATTGAATTTTAAATTGTTGCAGATTTGTGACAGTTATTATTTTTTGTGGCTTGGCATTTTAAGGCGTCAGTTATAATTGCAGTAGTGCATTATATTTCTGTAATGCATGAGAAAGTTTATATTATTCATTGTTTTACTAGACAGAATGGGATCTCTAAAAAAAAAAAAATCCAGTTTGTTTTGCTCTCTAAAGTGTATCTGTAATATATGTAAGGGTATAAGTCCGTATGTAAGTAGATTGAAAGAGGAACAATGGAAAATAAAACTTGATTTATCCCCTTTTTTTTATATGTTTAGTAGTGGAGATAAAAAAAAATCAAACTGTCATAAAAGAAATTTTTTATAATTCAGAGATTAATATTTCAGTCATTGCATTAGTCTGTTTTTTACCATTGTGGTTTTTTTCTTTCTTTTTTGGATGCTTAATTTATTTATTTCTACCTAAGCAGCGGATCTTACAGCTTTAATTATTGCACCTGAATGATGGAAGTTACAAACTCAATATGACTAATTTTTCTAATTAAAAATTTCAAAATGGCTTTTCCTCTCGTATTACATTCAAATTATCATATTAATTTTTTTAATTGAAATAATAGAGTATTGGCATATATAAGTTAAAACTGTTGTTTGTGTAGGTAATGTTTAAATTTTTATACGGTTGCAACTGAGTATTCAATAGTAAAGTGGTGGCCAGTGTGCTTCATTAATGAAAAGAAGATAGAAAATACATAATTTACTTTTCCTAAAGTGTAAAATTACCTATATAAAAGTTTTGAATGAAATAAATATTTCCACTTTTGCTAACAAATCAAGTCTAGTTTTTATTTCATCTTTCTTTGTGTTAAATCTTTAAAATTCATCTGCATTCTTAAGCAGAACTTAATTCACATATTTATGGTATCAAGTTTTAAAATTTAGTGCAAAATAGTTTTATAACATTAATTTCTATGCTTCAAAACATAATATTATCATATTTTTCTGTTTCCATTAAGTTTTTATAAGATACAGGTAGAAATAATTTTATTTACTTTGTGAAATTGTATTGTAAATGGAAATAAGATAACAGTAAAACTTCGATTAACCATCATCGTCCAGATGAGGGCTGTGGCGGGTAACAGAAATCTCTTAATACATGTGTACAGTAAAACAATTTCGCTGCTGGTTTGGGACGAAAATGAAAATAAAATCTTTTAAAAATAAATAATGTATACATATTGTATTTAATTTTAGAAAACAATGAATATAATAGTAGTAATGTACAGAAATGTGTTGTAATACTATAAAGCTATTTTTTGACAGATTACAGGAACTGATGATTAAATGAGTGTCAATCATTGGCGAGTCCAGGATTTGTGTCTGGGGGTGGCTGAGGTCATAAAAACTTTCATGACGAATGTAAAATCTTGCAGCTTATGTAAACTAAAATACTTTAACTTTACAGACTGTACTCACTTGATAATAATCATCATAAAGAACATTACAATTACTTTCAATAACTTAATAAAAAATACAATAAAATAACTAGCCCAAAAATTTTTCTACTGCGTCAATGTTACAAGTACGAGTGTAATGATTGCAGATTTTACTTTTTAAAATAAAATCAAGAATTCCGGTTTAGCTCGGGGGGAGGCTGCAGCCCCATAGCGCACCCCCCTTGGATTCTCCACAGGTGACAGTTAATCAAAGTCTTGCACTGTTCTCCTTCTAACTGTGAAATTTTTAAAATTTTCTACATAAATTAAATTTACAAATAGCTTTTCGGCATTTTTTATTACTTGCTTATATTGTTGATTGCTAGTTACAAATTTATTAAAAAATAAATGACGAATTTTAAAAAAGTTGCATTCTTGAAAAAATGTTTCTTGCATTTAATATTAAATTATCGGGTACTTTTCTGTTAGCCGGGCGCAAATGTCGGCAATTGTGAACCAAACGCGAGCCAAGTCGCCAAACGAAGCGATTTTCCGTCAGCCGAGCGCAAATGTCGTCAATTGTGAACAGCCAAGCGAAGCGATTTTCCGTTAGCCAGGCGCAAATGTCGCCAATTGTGAACCAAATGCGAGCCAAGTCACCAAGAGAATGGTTGTAAGAAATTTGGCGGAATTCTACATTATTTGGCGATTTTTCGCTTGCACCCGGCTAACGGAAAAGTACCAATTATTGAATGAAAGAAACATTTAAATCATAAGGATATATTTGTATTTAGCACTTTACTCTCCGCTTAAAATATGCATTGCTGTTGGAAAAAAAAAAATCCTAACCAATTCATGATTAATATCAATTTATTTTCAAGATAATTTTTTCAATTTGAATGTAAAAATTTAAAAGCAAAATATTTTTCAGTGTACCGATCAAAAAGATTTTGCTATTCGTTTATGCCCAACACCTCAAAATGATGACAATACTGATGTCAAAACTGATGAAGAAGTTTCAAAAGGCTCTAAACCTAAATCCAATGCAAATGCTATTGATCTGGATGAGCAATGGATATGCCAACATGCTAAGCAGGTATGTATGATAATATAAAAAATGACAATTTCATCTTGAAAAGTCAAATTCAGCTGATTTGAAAAAGTTTTAAATTAAGAGTAATTATTTTTAAATAAAAAGTAATAAATTTGAAGTAAAATTTTGAATTAAGAACAGGACTGTCTTATACTGGCTATAGCCCAGAGCATCTAAAAATTTACTATAATACTGATTTTATTTTAATTTTCTGATTGCAAAATTGTAAGACATTAATGAGAGAACAGGTAATTTTTTAAAATTTTTGCTCTTGTGTTATTTTGTTAGGTAATTTTCATTGGCCCATAAGCGCTAAGATTCCTAGTTACAGTTCTGATAGTGCCAAATTACTCTAGCCCAGGTTGTGGAACTTTAAGATGGTCCTGATTAAGTATACATGGATATTGGCCAGTATGAGCTACAGATTTTTAAGAAATATTGTCATTTTTATATTAAAAATGCTTATTGATGTGAAAAGAAAAATATTATAAATAAATAAAAATACTTACTTTTTTAGCTTGTGAGAGCTCTTCCTGGAGGATTAAACATTTTAGGGTTTTACATTGTTGCTCCTTCTGATTATAGCACAAAACAACAAGCTCAGTTGAGACAAGTCAGTATTTTTTTTTTTTTTTTTATCGAATTTTGTAAATTGTTATTGTTTCAGCAGTATAATAGAATAAAAAAATATGTGAAAGCATGGCATTTGATAAACTTGGTTTGTTCAGTTTTGAACTGTACCATGTATGTTATTCTTATCATGCATATCTCTGTGGGGCAGAACTGTTTTACAAAACAATTTTTCTAAAAACTTTTTACAAATTTCAGGAGATCTAAATGAAACTTTCGTTTAGCTGTTATAAAAAGTAGAATAATTGTCATATCTATTATAATCGATGAAAGCGGCAATACAATTTTGTGAAGTTTTAAAAATATACCTTAAATGTATGTTCCCCATAAAACTTTTTTTTTTTAACTAATTCTTACAAACTTGAATTCAATTGTTTTTTATGAAATAACATATATGTTCTGTGCTTTGAAAATGGAAATAATCATTTTAGTTTATGCTTATTTGTAACATTCTTTATGAAATCCTTTTCACTATAAGCACGAAGTTGAAAAGCGAAAGAATTCAGTCTCGCTGATAACTAATACATGAAAAATCATTAGTGAGATAACAATATTTTTTTTATATTATAATTTGTTTTAATAATCTTCATTTAATGGGATTTAGTTTTTGTTTTCGATGGAAAGTATTTATGAGCATGTAATTTTAAAGCAATGCGATATGCATGCTGTGTAAAATTAAGTAGGAGAACCAACAGAAATGGCCTCCCAAACACCAATCACCAGTAACATGCGACATTCCCTCACACAGGTGGGGGGAAATGTTCAAATTGGTCGAGCCTTTTTTTTTTTTTTTTTAGAATGGTGAAGAAACTGAATATGCAATTTGAAAGCTTTTTTTTTCAACCAATTGAAACCAAATTTCGACGTGGATCTATAATTAAGATAAGACCACATATTAAATTTCATTTATATAAGTCATAGCATTTAGGAGTTATTGTGTTCACAAGTATGTGATTATATATAGACCGACAGACAGTCAACCCTTTGATGGATTTGATCCAAAATTTGATACAGACATACATTCTTTATGAAAAACTGTACCAAATTTTATCCATTTAGCTCTTTAAGTTTTTGAATTATCGTGTTCACATGAACACAGGCAGGCTTCCTGTGGATGGATTTTGTCCAAAATTTGATAGAAACCTATAAATCATGTGTAAAGATCACATACCGAATTTCATCCCTGTATCTCTAATGGTTTTCGAGTTATGTTCACAGACAGACATAATTCCAAAATTGTATGTTTCGGACTCAAGGAGGTCTAAAACATATAGTTCAAATGTCGAGTTTGAATTTTTTGACAATTACAATACTTTCTCTTTGTCTACTTCATATACATGAAAGTAAAAATGCTTCTTTAATATTTAGATCTTAAGCTGTAAAAGGAACACAATTGTAAATTTTTCTTTTTTTCTTTATATCTATGTAGTATTGAGATGGAATGTCAAAATGCTGTCGCATTTGCTCAACTTGACCTTATAATTGTATTGGCATTAAGTTATTACTTTCCTGCTCAGAACCTTCGTTTAGTCTTAGCATTTTGTAATATATTAAATAGGATCTGTTGTTGTATGCATATCAGAATTTTTAGACCAGTGTTATTGTTGCATTAATCTCTTTCACTCCATTTTTATGGTATTCCAATCATGGGAAACTGGTCCATTTGTTTACTTGTTAAAATTTTATTCTCTGCATTCTGTAATATAAATAACACAGGTCTTCAACTGATAATTAATCATTACACAATCAGTAGGAGTAAATACATTTAAAACTATTTTTAAACATTTCTTAAATTGGAATTACTATATATTTTACTTTGATATTTAGTATTTCTGTTAGAAAATGTACCATTTTTCTTGTAAGGGTATTTAGCATGTTCCTGTGATTTCTTCTAAATTTAAGATATTCATTGCTATATTCTGCAACAACTCAAGTTGAATATGTGTTAAATGCTACTAACAACCACATCATCTCTGTATCATGTAGTGTGTGTTTGATGCATCGTGTAAGTAGAGTTTTATTATACTGATTACTAATTATGCATACTTGAAGCTTAATTCATTCAAATTCGTCACTTTATTTTCAGAAATGTTTAACTGGACAATATTATGACATTCAACAATGCTTTCCCTATGTTGTAATGTTTTAAGTTATTTGGATTTATAAATGTTTGAAAACTTTTTCCCTTTGTGCTGTTCAATGTTATGCACTACAAATTTCAGTACTTTTCTCATAAGTGGGGCCCCAGACAAAAACCTGCCAAATCTTGGCCATGATTCCTATTAGCAACTCTTAGTAATGGATATTGATGCCAATGAAATCATGCCAACTGTCAAGCTTGGCAACAATTGGGGTCCTGCTAATGGGAAAAGTACCCAAATTTTCCTTTTTTTTTAATGATCAACTCATTTCAATTATCCACCATTGCTGATCTTTACCCTTTCGAAATGCTGAATTAGAAAATTGTTATTGATTCCATTCCATAAAGGGGGGGAATTCTCTTTTTGAAACCTGTATAAACTTGTTGCCACCAGTCTCCATGCTGTTTCAACAGTTTTGCTTTGGTGGAGAAAGCATGTTTGCTAAGTTTCAGCTTATAAATGGTTATGGGATGGATACAGGTATTTATATCTTGAAACTTAAATCTTATATCTTCAAAGTTATTCTATGATTCTTATAAGAAGACGAAGTTGCCCAATGAAATCTGAATGAATCTGTTGTCGAATGAAAATAAATTCAAGATTGATAATTTGCGCTCTGAACTCCTGCCGTTGTCAACAATCATTGCATCACAGTATATTTGATATATATGTTTATTTGAAATATTTCTGCAAACTAAAAAGATTTCTGTAGATTGTTCTTGTGATTTTCTTCAGAATAGTATTGATTTTATGCATTTATGTTGTAAATATTCAATAAAATTAATTGTTATAAAATTCAATATTTTAAGAATTGATTTTTGCTAACTAACACGTGCTTAAAGATTTTTAACTAACCCTTTATTTTGTTATTCAGCATTTAGTACATCAGTAGTTTTGAAAGCTTCGTAAATGAAATTTTTTAAATGAGATTCTTAACCTATTTTTGTTCTTGAAAATACTTAATTCCTACTTATATGCATTTCTAGAAATCACTCACTGTATCCTCTTATATTTTTTTACAGATTCTCTTTGCTATATTCAAAACATTGGTTAAATCTCATAAATTTAGTTTGTGTTCAAAGGAAAGAGTTCTACTTACTATATGCACTGTCACTTCAAAGTATCCTTTCATATTTTGTTTTTTGATGAATTTTTCTCTATTTTTAAATCATTCTGGAATATTTGCATTTAGCATGTTGATTGGCAAGGCAAATTGCGGGTTTCTGATCCTAGATTACTAATTTGATTCAAACATTGTTTAATTTCTACAATATAACTGGTAATGATTGTTCTGGACAATGCTAATTATGAATTATCTTGTTGTTATCAGTCAATATGGACAGTAAAAAGAAATTCTTTTAGTAACAGTGGTTTCTATTTTTTGTAAATTCAGTTTGGTGCCTCATTATATATGAATATTTATTAATTACTATAAATTGGGCAAATATGAAAAATAACTCAAGTCAAAATTGAAAGACTGATATATCCTGCTGACTATGTTAAAAATTTTTTTTCAAGAGAAAAGTGATATATGAAAGCTCATCAGCTTGTGGGAGTATTTCAAAAACATGTTGCATTTGAAAGGTAAATTTTCCTGTAGTTAAAGATATTTTATTGAAACAGTCCTATACTGGCCTAAAAAGCACAAGAAATCACTTTGAAGTTATGGATTAGTGCATAGCATAGCCACTAGAGACCAAGCTCTTGGGAAATGTTGAAGTTGCTCATTGTCTCTCCAAGATATTGGTGCTGGGAGAGCAAAAGTGGAAAAATCAGGCTGTCGTGTGTGCACAATAATATTTTCAGTCATTTCCATCTAGTATGACTGTTTCATCATTACTTTATCACTACAATGAGAAATGATTCCACCTTCTTTTCAAAATCCATTAACAAGCATTGGAATAGTGGGGGCTTTTTTGTCATTATGACACACCAGAAAAAGTTTTAAGGAGTGAAATTCAATTCACAGTGATTTAATTAGAATTCAAAATCAAATGGCATAACAATGCTAACTAACATTTTCTTAAAAGAAATAAAAATTTGAGTATTTGCTTGCAAACTTTCCTAAAAAGCAAAAAAAAAAAAAAAAAAAAGTTAGAAAAGGGGTTATCATTTTAATTTCTATCTATTGTAATAAATTGGTCTAAAATATCTTAATATATCCAATAATTAGCACTGCATTTTATTGCCCCATGATTAAGCATTGTTATGTTATTTAAAAATCTGAAATTTCAACTTTGTTATTAATGTAATTATATTAAATTAATATGTAAATATATATTTTGACATTTTATGACTCATTAATATTTTCTTAAAATGATATAAATGAGGTATAATAATATAAAAGCATTAATGAAATCTTGTTAAGAAGTAGACCTGGACCACTATATTGTATGGCTAAAATAAGAAGTTTATCGTCTTTTGAACCAAGATTTGACAGTATGTCTTTTTAGAGCATCCCTTTGAACGATTTTCTAAGAAGTTTTACTGTACTTACTGGACCACTGATGCATTAATATATACTATATGATGTATTTTAATATGGTTTTCATAGAAATTTTTTGTGAAGCATGCTGATTCGTGAAATTAAATAAAACATAAATGAATCCTTGAAATTTCCTTAATGTGTCAAGGATAGTTTGCAGAACCTTTGATGTTACTGACTTTAAGGTATGTTTAATTTACATATTTTCCTTTGTCAGTTTATCATAGAAGATAACAAAATACCCTTAAAAATAAAAATAATAATTATTATAATCTATAGCATAAATATTTTCTGTTTTCTGAATCTATTAAATTGAGTATTTTCTGTAAATCTATTTTCTTATCGGTAAAAATACCATATTCAGCTTTTAAATAATTACTTGAAAAAATCAACTGTTTAGGCAGTGGTTATTTTCTTTATTAATTACCTCTTGACTGTTATGATTTATTATGTAGTATATGCACTTAATTACATCAGAACCTTATGGCTATTTAAAAACAAATAAATCATGAAAACTCTAGACTAAAGGAATTTATTTTGATATATATAATTTATTTATAAAGAATCTAATGACCTATTGTAGTTTTGAGCATTTTTAGAGATCTTTTTTTTTTCTCCCAAAGAATAAGATTTTTCCCTTTTGGGATAGAAACGCTTATTTCATTCTTTTGGTTGAAGAAAATTGGAGCTTAACAGTCATAAATGTTTGGTGCGCTTGATCTTTCTGTCTTTTCTTCTGCAGATTTGCTTCTACATTTTAGGCTTTTATTCTGTGTTGGTTTTCTTTTAAATTCTTTGTATTTGAAAAAAAGGGCAAAAGCATTTTTTTATTGAATAACTATATATATTTTGATCACATCCTTTTAGTTTAGGTCATTTTATTTTTTTTAATTTAAATTTTGTCTATATTTTACTTGTATCTTTTTTTCTTATAATCAGCATAAAGATAAAACACATAAATCATTTATGTGTAGTAAATCATTTAGAAAAAAAGGGTATTTAGAATAAATATAAATTAATCTTTTTTGTTATATTTCCATTGTAATTTATAACTTATTATTTAAGTATTAAATTCTTGTTATTTGTGCCCATTTTAAATTTGACATAAAAAGATTATTACTGAAATGCAGTTTAATTTAAAAATGAAACAATTATGTTGTACTAATTTGTATAATTCAAAATTGACATTTCATTTACCACTTATTTATAGAATTCTGAATGTTTTTTTTTTACTTTTTGATTGCTTTTTATTATAGTAATTGAT
Organism: Araneus ventricosus; assembly: GCA_013235015.1. Classification (NCBI taxonomy): domain Eukaryota; kingdom Metazoa; phylum Arthropoda; class Arachnida; order Araneae; family Araneidae; genus Araneus; species Araneus ventricosus. The sequence goes on along the minus strand of BGPR01002382.1, from coordinate 89,369 downwards.
TGGTAATTTAAGTTTATACTTGTCTGGTAATTTCTTCGAAATCTGATGCTACCATCTTGAAAATTTTTCATGAATAATTATTTTCAAAACTGTTTAAAGTGGCCAAAATTATTTAGATATCTTAAATCGGATGAAAGATATAATTTGCCTAACTTTTCATAAACATTGGAAAAAAATTTAATACCACCATAACATTTAAGAAACTGCATGCGAAGTTTTATTTTATATATTAAAGCCTAGATTTATGTATTTGTATTAAATTAATATTTAATGTTTCACATTTTATTTCTTTATTGAAAAGAAATTTCTTTTAAATTATTTTTTTCTCAATTCAGAGTTCTGCTACTCCTGCTGACTGGAAATTTCAAACAGGAAACTTGAAATGGCAGCAAGTGAGAAGCCAACTTGCTGTAGACTTGAAATTTCCTATTAAAGAAGAAAATGGAAGTTTGAGTTTACAAAAACAAATTGAAATAGGACTGCATCCTTTTCTAAAGACCATACAAGAAGCTCATACTCTTGTTGATGGGTTGCAACGGGACTTGGATGAATTATTGGACACATCTGTCGAAAGTAAACGATCAAAAAAGAAGCAAGCGAGTGATAAGGAAGAAAGAATTCCCTCACCAGAATGGCATACTGTTGAGTTATTTGTCACATTGGTAAGAATTGTACTCTTTTAATACCTTATAAATTCTTATTTGTAGTGTGAACTTTTATTTAAATTGGTGCTGCAGAAATTATAGGTTCTAACGTTAAATGGGGTTATGATGAATTTGATAAATGCTTTTGTCCAATTCTCCAGCTGAAATAATGAACATTAACTAAGGAAACCATCTGAAGAATTTCCAGTAAAATTTACCACAACTGTATTAAATTTTTTTTCTCGCTTATCATGAGCTAAAAGTTCATTTGCATATTTCATTTTGTTGTGCAAGTACAAATATTGCAAGTGTGACTGTGAAGTTTTTTGGAGCTAAATGAGATGATGATACGATAAACTTTTGATTTAATGCTCTAAGCGTTTGAGTCAATTTTTTTCTGTTTTCATGCTCTGTTCAAAAGCAGATAATTTCAGTTTATGTGTGTAATTGCTGAAACCACCGTAGATAAAATATTCTTAAGATTTCAGAGACTTGATTAAATACAATAAAGATCCAAAAGCTGATTGTTAAGATATTACACTATTGGATCAAAATGACTGAATGCTTAGAGGGTTAAATCTGCTCTTGGTACAGCTTTGATAAATGGCATCACTGGCGATAATTTTGTTTTGGCGACTTTTTTCAACAGCTTCAATATAGGACCCTATTGGCGATATTTTGGTTTGGCGACTTTTTTCAACAGCTTCAATATAGGACCCTATTGGCGATATTTTGTTTTGGCGACTTAATGATACGATGTTTGGTTAGGCGACAAAAAGTTGCCAATAAAAGATTATCGCTAGTGATACCGTATATCAAAGCTGTTCCCAGTTCTTGAATAACATCATTGATTCTGATTCTTTTTGTTATCTTAAATAAATTGTATGACCCTTACACAAGATATATTTTATTGCTGATATAGCTGTCTTCAAGTTTGAAATTTATGCTTCTTTATTTGCTTTCATAAAACTACTGTCCTACCGCTACGAGACAAACCCGGAACAGGGTTGCCTCAAGTAGACAAGTCGAAGAAAGGAGGGAAACTGGTTTCAAATCAACCGCAACATTTAGCAAACTAAGTGCACGTCATTAGGCGAGGATTTCGTTTTCGAGCGAAGTACAAAGGGTCATTCCATGTCAAGTCAACACACTGTTTAGGACGGACCATCTCAGATTTTGATGAAACTTGGTAAATCAAGAGTATTAACATAGCTATGAATGAAAATGCAAAAAAAAAAATTTTCATGCATTTCATTGATGAGTTGATGGTAATTATTAAATTATTTTTCATTAGAAATTCTACTGTGAGACAGTTAACCTCAATATCTAGAGGGAAAAAAGATACAACGAATTTTTATCATATATTAAAAGCTCTT
>BGPR01002382.1:65994-84555 GCA_013235015.1 Araneus ventricosus | reverse complement strand
TTTACCACAGTCGATCGACTGCTATTTTTCAAATTGTGAAATTTGTCCTGGCATTAATGAAAGAGAAGAAATATTGGTGGGATTTCAACATTTGATAGAAATAGTGACTTTTCATCATTGGTTTCTGTTGACAGGTGTAAATTTGAAACCTTAAAGAATCTGGTAATGAATTTGTGGATATTTTCTGCAGAGATCTTAAAGTTCTTCTCCTCCGCTCACTATTTTCTTGCCAAACAACAAAGTGCTTTATGGTCAATACAAAGGAAAACCTGTCAAAATCAGAGGTGGCGCAGTTTGTGATTTCTCTGAAAAATTATAGTTTTGTTTTGCTAGATCTAAGCAGTCCTACCACTGGAACAGTTCTCAAGCTACTGTTCATCTTTTTGTTGTGTTCTTTACAGAGGAAAAACATATCTCAACACTATAGTCTCCATTATCATCTCAGAGTGCCTTGAGCACACAATATATAGTCCATTTATTTCAGCAGAAGCTTATGATTTATTAAAATTTGAGAACAGTCTGAATTTCTTTTTTTTTTTTTTCTAAATGGGTCTTAGCTGCCCAGTACAAAAAATAAAAAAAGAACTTTTCAAATCTGTGCTATCACCAAAGAGATTTTGGAATTGATGCTGGATGACATTTTTCGCTTCACTGTCACGTTAAAGGTCTGTGTGGATTGAGTTGTGGGACTACAAAAGAGAAGCTGCTAGGGCCAGTCTACAAAGGCCATAATGAAAACAAATTATGACACCATTGCAATTATAAGAATAGGGCAAAATCTAAAATTTCAAAGAGCATGTACTTCAATTATAAAGAGGACTGAAGATGAATATATAGCAAATGGGAACCATTTGGCACATCATTTTAGGAAGGCTATCCCAATAATATCAGGGACCCAAAAGTTATATTGCTTTTATCCTTCCTCATGTTGTAGGAGCTAAAATTAATAAAACATTCTCATTTGCTACAACATCAACCAGCTTATCAGGGTCATACTAAAAAGAGAAATGTTAGATTTTAGGATATTAAGGAATGCATATGTGATTTCATGTACTATGGGCAATGAAAATGGTGGCTAAATTACGTTTTGGGAGAAATATTAGTGACTTTCTCCATCCATCAGAACCTTTCGCTTTCATTTTCGTATCCATTAACACTTGATGTTCTCTGGATTCCTAGTTCTGATACATTTATATAAAGTGAATCTCACACACCAACTGGTCGCATGAATATCTACCAGTTGAAAAAAAAGAAAAGATTACAGAGATTATGAATTTCTTCTAACTCTAACATATGCACAAACTTGAATGTAAACCCGTTTGGAGTGATACAAGTAATAGGTAAAAAATATAATTATGCCTAAGTTTTGTTTTCTTTTAAAGTAATAAACTGTTAACAATGCTAGATTTAAAAAACTACATTCTATTAAGAAAAAACAAAATTTAATGTGCCAATACTGAAATATTAATCGACCATTATTTTTTGAAAATTAAGTAATAAATAAAAAGATTTAAATAACTATATTGTTAGAAATTCATAGTTGAAAATAAAATTTTCATGAAAGTTTTATTTAACAAGTAATAATGTGTAAGATTACCAATGCTAATGATATAAGATTTGCTAAAAATTATACTATGTAAATAAAAGCAAAATCTATGTGATGCAATTTCATCCATGAAACTTATCCTCCATGTATCATTGATCCTAAGGATGATCCCAAATGAAACTTGGGAGAGATGCAAGAGCACAGTACAAACTAATTTTGTGAATTTTTCAGAATTTAAAATTGTCGATTTTGAGAAATTAAAATTTGGGTAATTAAATTAAATTTTTAAAATTAAAATTTAAAATCTGTGTCGCTATACATCAAATTAAAGCGCATTAAAGGAGCTTTAATATATGATAAAATTCAAGTTGTATCTTTTTTCGCTCTAGATATTGAGGTTTAACTGTCTCAAGAGAGATTTTTAATGAAAATTAATATTAATAATTACCAAACTCATCAATGAAATGCATGAAAATTTTTTTTTTGCATTTTCATTCATAGCTATGTTAATACTCTTGATTTACCAAGTTTCATCAAAATCTGAGAGGGTCCGTCCTAAAATGATTCAAAATTGTGTTGATTTGACATGGAATGACCCCAAAGCGAAATGAGACTTCCGCCGGTTCTATCTGCGGCAAATGAAATAAAGCCCTTTCCTTCACCCCCAAAAGGCAGTGGAATATCCCATTTCCATAACGACCACCACTGGTGTGTCTGGGGTTTTTCTCGTAGCTGTAGGACCGTAGTTTGGCCTAATCTATGGTGTCGGTTTAATACTATGGTTTGAAATCATGTGCTTACTTCCAAACTATCAAGAGCCTTACATTTAGAAGACTCTTAAGTTTTGCCTCCTCCTGTTATATTACATGTATACAATGCAATTTCTATTTGAAGTTTTAGAACTATACAGTTTTTGATAACTTTTGGAACACAACATTTCTCAGGTTATCTTGCCTCATTTATATGAGGGTACAATTTTGATTTTGTTATAAGTTCCGATCTGTAGCCATCATCTATGATGATGAATATGTATTTCAAATATCTATGCTGTTCTCGATTAGTATAGCAGATTATATTGTAGATGATATACAAAATGTTTACTGTTTATACCGAAAATATAAATGCATCCCAAATATGCAGTGGAATTTTGCAATTTCGGATAATCTGAACATCTTTTTAAAATTTTCTGAAAACTTTTTGTTGAAAAATGAAGGAAAAATGACAATTATGAATTAAAATTAAGGCTAGTGTTTATTCCTAACTTAAAATAAATATTTGAATTTGTATTTAAAAATGAATACAACACCTTAATTAGTAGAAACAAAATTGGTCATCTTCTTTTGACATAAGGAACTAAACCTGCTCGATGATGTGTATCACTGTCGGTTCTTTCCCTACTCTTTCACGGAGCACCCAAAGTCGGTACTCTACTGCATTTGGTATATCAAGAGTATCTTACTAAATTTCCCGGATAATCCAAATTTTCCAGAATCTGAAAAGAGGTAAGCTAAATTAGTTAGGATTCCCAGGATTCCACTGTACATATAAAAGCAACATGGTGAATTTCATTTTAAAAGGCTTTCATGTATTTATCACTTAATATAATTCTGCCTCAGAGATTGGTTGAATATATAACAATTTTTATTTGACTAAAGTTGAAATAGTTTCTTCCCAAAATGTAAGTGGTCTTATTCTATTCAAGACTAATAGTAAAGCATCTTAAATGGTAAATATAATCAACTTTTCACATAGTTATCTAGTCAGAATTTCTATTCAGTATATTAGCTATTTTTAAAATTTAATTTCTATAAGATTTTAAATTTGAGAACAGTAATGCTTAATTTCAAAATCTAAAGAGTTGCATGTGACATTAAAAAAAAAAATGTTTAAGGGTAAATGGATAGCAAAATTAAAAACACATAACATAAATTTCAGATATTTTTATATGTAATGAATTCATCTTCTGAATGCAGATTGATTTCAATATGTGATTCAATTCTAATCGTATAGTTCTAGTAATAGCACATTTCTCAAAGTGCAAGAACTGTCAAAAAAGTCATAGCCCAATTTTTAAAATGTGCATGAAATTATTCATGTGTTGATAAAGTAGCTTTGATACCAACTGCTGTTATTATTTACAAGTTTAATTTTTAGGAAAATAATAATAATGTGAATCCTGAAGTTTCTGACTGTGTATGCATGATGACTGTCAAAGGTGCTGTTCAGTGTCGAGCATATGTACATGGAAAAGCAACCGTTGGAGATGCAGTTAACGTAAGTGTCAAAAGTTCAATTTCGCCATTTATTTAAGTTGCATTACATGCAATTAAGAAAACCTAATCTTTAAATGTATGTCTGGGTTGAAATCTACAAGTTGGAATACACTCTTATTAAAACAGCGCCAGCGCACCAAGTCGACAAAGCAAGATGGTTGCTAATGCTAAACAAACGGACTTCGGTCACAGTTAAAAGTTAATCGTTTCAAGTTTGATCTTTTTTCGAACCCATTGCGTTTGTGGTTTGTCGTTGCACTATCTCCCGTTTTAAATGTAGAATTCCAACAGAACTACAAGCTGATTAAAGTAAGGAATCTGTTACTTTGAATTATTCTAATGAAGCAGGAAAAATTGCGCTCGCAATGCCTGCAGCATCTGAAGTGGGCACGGGGCAAATTTTTTTAATCTTTAAAAAAATATCAGCGGCTTTGCTGTCAGCAAAGCGGAATCCTAGTAGCTGCACTAGCTTAGTGAATGTGCGGAATCAGCTTCTTTTAGTTACTCTAATGAAGCAGCAGAACATTTGCCCTTAGTAGCTTTGCTAATAAGGGCAAATGTTCTTCAAAACAAGTAATAGTAAAAAATTAAGACTTACTCAGTTCTAATATTTGCATTTGGGAGAAAATGCTCTTAATGTATGAAAAAGAAAAATGAACATTGCTGTGTGTGTGTGTGCTCATCAAGGAAACCATCGCACAGGTGAAGACGGCATTCCAAATGATGAACTCCAAAATATGACCAAGCAACTTCAAAAAATTCCATGCAAACGATTTTTATTATAAGACAAAGAAAAAAATCTCTCAGTTATATGATCAGAAAAATATATAATCACTAAATAAACCCAAGTTCTATTTGTCATTTTTTTACTAATTGAAATCATCTTAATTAAAATATATTTTATTTAATTAAATATTTTAAGTTATATAAAAATTCGCCTAGTATGTAAACAACTCAAATACACAAAACGCTTGCCATGACACAAGAGATCTAGCCAATGGAACTAATCCGCTTGATTCCTCAGGTAACCATATTGGCGACGAAATCGCGTGTGTTACAACTTCTAGATACCAACCAATGTCTTTTTTTTTCTACTAATTTCTTTCAATTGTTTGAACTTAACTAGTTTTGCTTACTTTGGAGATTGCAGCTTCCTTCTCAGAGATAATCACCATCTAACAAAAATTATTTAAGCAGTTTTAATCCTCCATGCAGTCTGACTTAGTTTACTAACTAGGAGTTTTTCAATATTTTATCAAGTTATGTTAGTTGATTTTGGTATATATCTTTTATATAATTATATGTTTATGATTTTGCTCAATGATCTTAGAAAAGATATAATTATTATGTGTAGTTTGCAGTGGTGGTTTTTGGCAGAGGTATTAGAGGCGCTCACCTTGTGCCTCGAGAATCTAGGAAGCCTCAAAACCTATTTGACTTGCCTTGTAGTGATAATCTGACGGCGAATTTGCAACATTGGGTAGGAGGAGAGGGCCTCAAAGCAATTTTGCACCTGTGGCCTCATATTGACAAAATCTGCCACTAATAGTTTGGAAATTGTTTTAGAAATAGTTGCTTTATTTAGACAATTAGTGAAATTGTTCAATCATGTTAAGTATATGGTCATAAATATCTCAAATATTGGAAGAAAGTTAATTATATTTTTTTCTGAACAGCCACACTTTATGAAGATGCAATATTTATTTTTTTTGTTCCTTCAGTAACCATCTGAATTATGAAAAAAGTTTGTTATTTTTTTTGCTCAAATATCTGAAAAATTGAGCAAATCACTGTTTAAAGGGTGTTTTTTTTTGTCTTGTTACAACTAAATGTAAATAAAGGCTGACTTATTAGAGGATTGAAAAAAAATCTCAAGAAAGCACATGTTTTAAAGTAGTTTCACATTTCGACTACAGATGTGTTTCTGTAAATGAAAAGCTTCTTATAAGAACAAATAACTTGATTCACTTGTGATTGATTACATCTTTTTTTAAAAAATCTTGATTAAAACATTTTTTTAAAATTATTTAACAGCTTTATTAATCTTGCTTCTTATCTTCAACAGTTTTTATTTTTAATTGAAACTGCTTTGACTATATTGTGTATATATGTGTGTGTGTGCATGCATGTGTTCTGAAACACATGTGAAATGCTCATTGAAATTTGATGATCTTAGGAGTAAAAAAAAAGATAGGGTCCTGGAGAGAAAAATTCTTGTACTCTTGATATTTAAAATATGTATATTCAACTCATTTAAGTATCTGTATAGCATCTTTTGTTAAGTTATGCAACTTCATTTTTCATTAAATGTTCTTCTACTGACCATGGCATTAGTTTACATGTTTCTGTCTGAATTTTCAAATAACCTAATTGCTTTTAAAATTGACAAACTTCTGTATTTTTTTATTCTTCTTCCTTTCTATCATTTAATAATTTCATTAGTTTAAATTTATTTGTATGTGTAGATAATTTAGTATTAGTTTGATGCATACATGTATACTTTCTGCTAATGATTTATGTAGTTTAATTTTGTGAGTATTTTTTTATATATATTTGTGAAGGCCTTAAAACAAGACATCATAAGGAGTGTCATGGCTAGGTGTGAAATTCATTGTGAAGATTTATTACTAATTGAAGAAGAACAGAAAGGTATGTAATTAAATGTGCATTTATCAATTTTTACAGCTAAATTACATAATATTGGAATTAAATAAGTAATATGTTTATTACTTGCATTTGGGAATAAAAGCTCAAAACCTCTTATGTAGCTAATATCCAGCATATGAATTAACAGTTTTATTGATTATTTATAATATTTGTAAGGAAAGGCTGAAAGAATTTCCAGCTATGTTAAAAAGATAAAGATTATTGAAATGTCTTTCATGTTTATAAGTTGGTAAGTATTTCAGAATATTTTATAAGACACATCACTTGCTTTATATATATATATAATATATATATATATAATATATATATATATACTGATAAATTTCCAATTTGATGTTCACTCCATTAAACTATTGATTCTATTAGAGAAAAAAATACAATTTTTGTTTGTAGCGTTATGAATACTTTGGTTACATGGAACTGTTAAAAATGCTTTTGGGTGATCCCAAGACTATTCAAAAATCAGTTGCAGGGCAGTATTTTTTTCATGAAAAAATTTCTTACTTTTCTGTGTTTCATTGCTTTTGATTCAGAATGGATGCATCGTCTTTGATGATTTTCTAGACATTAGTTGAAGTTCTATAATGATCCTGCGAAAAATTTATCATTTGTGCATAAGTCTTCTCTTTGACAAAATTTCATATTTTAAGCCTTTCTTTATTCTTCCAACTAATGTATGAAACAATTTGCACCCAAGTAAAGAATATATATTTTACATATAACTCTCAGTTCTCAGATTCAAAAGATAAAAATGAAGATTTAGGTGGAAAAAAAAAACATTAAAATTAGACAAACTGCTTTACATATAACCCACAGTTCTTAGATTCAAAAGATAAATATAAAAATGGTGCAGATTTAGGGGGGAAAAAGACATTATATACAGGGATGAGATTCTTCCGCTTTTTGGCGGATTTCCACTTTTATGTTATTTTGGAGAAATTCCGCTTTTCCCCCCCTCTCAAAATTCCGTTCCCCCCCCATCAAAAATTTGCTTTTTCTTCCAAAAATTCCGCTTTTCCACAAAGAAACCTTCCTATCTTCTGTTTTCGAAAGAAAATTTTGGGAAAGTATGCTCGGCCATGCAGCTTAACTCCACCAGCTAGGAAACTAGCCGATTCATCTTCTACTGACAAATCAACATTATATCAGAAAGCTTTACAAGGAGGAACGTTCCAACATTCAGTGCCATTCAAAGTATTAAGTACCACCTTTTTGTGAAAAATAAAACCTCTGTAGCATATTTTGCAAAAAAAAAGATTTTTTTTTGCATGAACATGTTGAAAAGGAATTAGTTGAAAACTTAAGGTCATCTTGTAGGACGTACCAAGATGAAGAAAAAAAAAAAAAATGGAGCAAAAACAAATAAATAAACTACATTAAAAAAAAAAGAAACTCCTATCAAAAGAAGCAGCTTAAAAAGCTGTGTGCAAATGTAGCAAAAAAGCAAAGAATAAGACATGACAAAAATCTTCTCAAAATAAAACATGATTTACCTAGGCATTCTAGAGATAATGTAGTCCCGACAACTATGCCAGTAATTAAACAGAGAGATATTAATGAAGACTGTGTAAAAACTTTAGCCTCTAATGAAAATAAACTTGTAGAGGATGCAAACACATCCTTTCTTAAAGAAAAATCTGTCAAAGATAGGAGCCCTCCAAAACAAGGGGTGAAGCTTGTTAATGGAGATCTGTTACCAACAAAAGCCACACAAATAACAAAACGAAAGAAAACCACTTCTTTAACAATTAAGGAAATGTTTCAAAGTGTTTGAAATAACAATAATGCTAAATGAATCTGTTGTAACTGTACAATTTCTCGACCCCTCTCACTTTATAAGGTGCAAAATCATTATGCTGTTACTTTTGTAAAAATGTATAAAAATAAAAGAAATAAAATAGAATTCAGTTTATGATACATTATTGTAATTTATAAAGAGCTAATACACTTTACACAATTACATGAAGCAAAAGAAATTATTTGCCCTTATTTTTATTTATTTTTTGAGCTAAATTTTATCAAAAGGCTATTAAATATAATTCTTCTCAGACTTCTGTTGGGTGAATGTTGCATCTCGGTGATGTACAGGTGGGAAATATGTTTTAATGTCTAATTTTGTGATGCCGCTGATGATGTGTTAAACTTGTTGGTTAACTTTTAATGTGAATGATTTAATAATAATTTAATATTCTTTTTCTTATTTATATGTACTGAATTATAAATAATTAAGTTATTAATTATTATAGTTTAATATTTTTATCATGTTGCATGTTCTGATGTTTTACCTTTTAAAACATCTTTCGCATATGAATTATGGTACAAATTTTTTTGCTCGCGTATGATTTCAGTCTTTTTGCTTTTTTCCCAATCTCATCCCTGACTATAGTGTTGAATTTTTCATTTGCAGTTATTATGTATGTAATATTTTAATTTCTTAACTTGCTGTAATTACTTTAAACGATGCCTCATTTTTAATTACTTCCACTTTCATCGTAATAAGCGTGCTTTCACTTGCACTTCGAGTCACGGGTCTTTCGGGAAAATCCCCTTCTTCCACTATATAACCTTTCTGCGCATTGTTAACTGCCCTTTTTTTTGCTCTGACTTGAACTGCCAAGCGACACACGGCCAGTGTTGTTCGTCAGTATGATCTTGGCGGGGACTTGTAAAAATGATCCATGATAAAATCATTTAAGCATCTTTGTGGTACTTCAATAAAGAAGAGATTCCATTAATCGTCTGTGAAAAATTCTTGCAATGCCTCTACAAACACCCAAAATTTGAAGAACTTCTTGTGTATATCTACTAAAACACATTTATTTTATGTTTTTTATAATACATAAAAGAAATCTTCATAGCTGAATCTTTGAAAGTTTTTATTGTTAAAAATCATGTATGCATTTAATGAAATTTAAAGCATTAGGATAAAGTTGTCTTAATAGAAAATCTTTGAATAGATTTACTGTATTAAAATTATGAAGAGTATGTTCTCATGTTAATGTTCAACTCTCCACCTTTTTGTAATCAGACCTTTCAATTGTATGATTTTAGATCCTCTGGTTGTTCATGAGCTACCCAGAAGAGTGTTTGCTTGTTTGCCACAAACCGACATTCGTGTTTGTGATTATCAGTTTCATAGTGATACAGCAAGTGATTCTCTTGATGCCTTTAAGGAATTACTCGACTTGGAACTCACAGAGCAAGATATTGATACTTCATGTGAAATTTCACCAAGTATATATGATTTTTGAAATTTTTGTAGCATTTAAATGATTTTTATTCCTATTGAAACATTTAACAAGATCTTTAAAGGCATATTTTAGTAGCCTACTACTATTTTTTTTTTTTTAGTTTCTAATAAAATTCTAACATCAATAATAGCTTTTAACCTTCCAATTGGCTGAACCAGCAGAAGCAGTTTTTCTCTTTGCAATTGTATATAATGTTACAGTTAATTTGATTACTCGGTAATTGTTCATAATACCTGGTCAATGTGATAAATCGATTCATCACTTTAACTGGTTCTTATTCATAATAACCGGTTAATCACATTAAACATAACATTTATATAAAGACGTAAATGAATAAATAAAATGAAATAAATGATAAGCCAATGAATCCTTATTTTCTTACAGTTGTTCGATAACTTTTAGATTAAACCGTGTCACAATTTTTGCAAACTTTTGCAATTTATTGTAGTACAGTTTGCATTTTCTGGGACAACTGTAACTTCGGGAGTTATAATTGGATCTTCACAAAACAGGTATCAATGGAAATGTCTTGAGGATACAGGTTTATTCAGATCCATGAACTGATTAACCACATAGTTAATTAACAGCGATCTCGAAATTTTCCTATTATGCCCATCAATTTTTTCACTGAATCGATTGCCTGTTATGAAATTATTAACAAATACCCTTTCTAAAAGATTACTTTTTAATTTTTGTCAGATTTAAATATTTAATTTTATCAAGGTATTTGTAATGCTTTTCAAACAGTTGAGAGAACTTGAATTTTTAAAGAATGCTGAAGTTTTCTTAATAAAATTTGTAATAATTTGTAGTAAAAAAATGATTAGCATTTTACTATATTTCAAAGAATAGCATGGGAAATCTGATTAAAGGATTACCCAATTGTTCATCATTGTCATTCTGATTCAAAGTAGAGTGTAAATCACTTGTTGTGATTATGTAACATTATTACATAAAGATAAATTAATATTTAAGAAAAGTTAGAGACTTAAGAATGCTAAAAATAGACGATGAATTCGTATTTTTAATCCCACTATAATTTTTAAAAAAAATATAGGATAAATTCTTGATTACACAATTTAATTAAAAATGCAAATAGTATTTTTGTATTTAGATCATATATGATCATTTTCTTAATTTCTTAACTTAGTTGAAACCATACTAATTGCAAATGATGAATTTTTAATTCCAATAAAATTAAAAATTCAGGTAATTTTTTTATTTATATCATGTTTTATCATTCACTGAATTTTCATTTCAAAGAAACGTAAAAAACAAACTATAAATTCTTATTTTTCTTAAAATTATTTTTATCGTATTATTATTTTTAGAATCGCTTTTTAATAATTTCCCCAAAGTTATAAAGTATTTGTTACTTTGTTTCATTGAAGGGAAAAAAAAAAGACTTAAAAGTAATCTACTCAATCAAGCCTTTTTAATCAATCGGACTCTCTTCCCACAACTTTACAACAATATAACGCATTTTCTGTTAAGCTTTGTTGTGTGCAGAACGAATAAGCCTTTATTTGACACAGAACTAAAGTTTTCACGCCAAAACTACATACCAAATTTCTAATATCTAGCTTGTTATGTTTCTGAAAAATCACATTTGCATATTCAGAAATAGACCGACCGACAGACTGTTAACATTTTGATATACCTGGAGAAAAATTTGTCACGCCTGGTTATAAAACTGTATATTCATCTATCAAGCTTTTCAAGTTATTTTCCTCGAATGCATATGGAAGGACGGGCAGACTGCCCTAAGATGCATTTCTACTAAAATCTGTTACAAATCTACAATTTTGGTGAAAATACCACATAACACATTTCATTCCTCTAACTCATTCCATTTTTGAGCGAGATATCGTGTTAGCATTGGGCATAATTCCAAAAATGCTGTTTCGGGCCCCCAGGAGGTCTAGAACATGAATAGTTAATATTTTGTAAACTTTGTAAAGGAAAAGTAAAAAAAGATGGTTCCAAAAATTGTTTCAATACCATATATATATAATCATGCAATTCTTTCACCCAAATAACTTTAGGCGAATTTCTTCTCGGAAATTAAACTTTATTTCTGTAATTTAAAATCCTATTATTATTTTATTATAAAAATCTTAAAATATATTAAACACTTACTTATTCTATTTATTTGATTAAAATATTGTCAAACTCTATTTAAAAGGAAAACATTTAATATATTTATTGCTAACAAAAAAAAAAAGATTCTGCTTGATGAATCTCTTATCCGATTAACAATCGTTTCCCTCTGAAAAGTAAATTATCCTCCTTTCAATAAATCTTGTTAAATTCATTGGCTTAAAATGCCATTACAAAATTTATTCCAAACCAATCAGGAGAAACTTCATCTAAAAACAGCAGAACCGATGCGTTTCATTTGGAGTAACATTTTGTGTGTTGACATTTTTTAGAGTGGTCTCGAGTAAACAGGCTAGATTTTAATGAGTCATGAAAAACTCTAATTTTCAATCGAAAATCATAAGATATTTAGAATTTGAAAAAGAATGCTTGTATTAAAGATCAATCTGAATAACTTTTGATTTTTCCGAAATTTCAGTGTAAAAAAAAAAAAAAGAAAGAAAAGCTTATTTTTTTCTATTAACTAGCTAAGATTTACTTAATGTATGTTCCCTAGTGGGCTGGCTCTATTGGGGCAAAGTTTTTAGTGCACAAAATTAATTTTATTTCAAGAACTATAGTGAACTTCAAAACAAAATTTGATACACATATAGAATACAGCATGCTGGATCAATTTATTGAAAAATCTCGGTTTCCGTAATGGGAAAATTTTGAGATAGCAGTTAATATTAACTATGTTAATTGTTTAATTAAATATGTTAATTAACTCTATTAGTCAGTTCGTGGATCTAAATAAACCTGTTTCCTTGAGACATTTCCATCCACGCCAGTTTTGAGAAGATCCTATTATAACTCCCTGAGTTACAGCAACTGTCCCATTCAAAAAGTTGCGAACTGTACCATAGTTGGTAATGTAATATTCATTCCTTTTCTCTTTAATGTTTTCATGAATATTCAAATCATGGTTAGCTATTGAGTGCTTTAAACCACAGCTTCTATAATTTATTTTTGTGTTGAAAAATTATATTAAAGTAAAATTTGAGACATGATAAGTGTTGGTGACTGAAGTTTAGAAGGAATTTTTAAATTGGAATTATTTTTGTCAAATAAGTATTGGAGAATTGGCAGAAGCATGTTGTGTTAAATTTTGAAAGCTGTTAACATTTTTACAACTGCAGAATTTTAATATATCATTCTGTCTCTCATTACAACATAGTTTAGGAAAGTGTGATTTTTAGAAGTATGTTTTTATTTTCTGTTCAAATACAGCGATTAGTAGTAATATTAGAATACATTATAAATTTTGAGAATTATTTGCCTTCTCTCCTCTTCATTTTTTTTTTTTCATATTTTATCATTTGTTTTATGGACAGAAAAAAATTACTTAACTTTCAAAAATAAAGTTTCTGATTTTGTTATACATGTTTTAGGTGAAATTAAAAATTATAATTTAAATAAAAAATTATAATTTTAATCTTCGCTATTTTCAAAAATTGTAGCTACAAGTACTTTAATATTGCCTGATGTCATGGAAGATAGGCTTTCTGAATTTGGCGATACACCAACGCATTCCACTATGAATATGTATAGTAAGTAAAATTCTCTCTCTTCTCTTTAAAAAAATATTTCATTCAGCCCATGTAATTGCTGAATGCTAGAACAATGTTAGATATAAATACCACCATACAAAAATTGAGGAAAGTTTTTTTATTTATTCCTTCTTTTCATTTCATTCGCTTAACCCATATTGTTTGTAGGGTATTGGAATGAAACCAATACTGAATTATGATGGACTTTTGAAATGTTTCAACCACACAGTTAATTCATTCACTGCCAGCAATATTTAGAATGTTTCGCCCTAGCTGCCAAAATTTTATTTTAATGGAAAACTTCTAGCACAAAGTATGATATATCTTGTAGCTGGCAGCTTTGGTGCAGACGCTGACTACGAGATATCTCGTAGTTGGCAGTGAATGGGTTAAACTGCCTCTATCTGAACTAATATAAACTATGATTATTAGTTATGGAAAAAGTGAATAGAAAAGTCTCAAATTAAATTGGTAGGAAAATTTATTAATACTTGATTTATATTTCATAATGACTGTCATTATGAATCTAAAAAATGAAAACAGCTTAAAAAATACAAGCAAGTTATCATTTTCTTGAATATGGTATATAAAATGTTACAAAGATACTGGAAGTTCTAAAGATTAAATAATAGATAGCAAGTTGACTGGTAACTCAGTAGAGCAAATTGGACGGAAAGTTGAAATATCTTTTATTTTGTGGAACTACTTATGAGCTTATGTTTTAAAACAGATCAATGATCCCTTTGCCTAGTAGCCAGTCAGGGATCTTTATCCATGCGTTTCTCAACTTATCTGTTGAAAACAAGTATTTGGTATCATTCACTTAGCCACTCCTCTAAATGCAATTGGCATGCCAACGGCGGGAATGGAAATATTGTTAGCTGATAAATTGTGTATGAGTAAAAAGGAGCTTGTATAATAGCCCAACATAACGGATTCAATCTAAAATATGAGTATTGATTTTTGAAATAAAACACCATTGCAGTGGTGCTTTTCAGTGATTTTACTCTTGTATAGGTAATGTCTAACCTACTTCTGTCATGATTTTCAAATTTAATAACCCTTTAGTATCTGCTGACAAGGATTTATTGTTAAAATTTAGCTGTTACTAAAATGTGAATACTTGTGATTCTAAGCATAGTCTGTAGTGTAGTTCTGCACTTGTAGAATAATGTATTTCTTGGCGATAGTAATTTTTGTATGTAAAATTATTTATGACGCCTTTCCGTGCTTGCTGTGTCGAGTACAAAGATGATTCTTGTTTATATACAATAAAAATTATTTCTTCCTTGTTCTTGCGAGTTCAGTTGCATAAGATGTAAAGGTTTTATTTTTGAAGTTGAGGATCAAATTAGTAAATAATTTCTTTAAATGTGAATTTATTTGTGCATGCAATTTATACCTGTTCTTATTCAAACTTAAATTGCTTAAAACTTCTTAATTTTGGTTGTGTAAGCAAATATTTCACAGTATTGTTTAGTGCTTTAACCCCGTGGCATACAATTTTATTCAACCTCCTAATAAGATGCCACCACCCATTTGTGATATTTATTATTATTTCAATCTATTTAAGATGGTAAAGGATACTTGAGACATTTAAGCATGTCCAGGTGATTTTCGTATTAAAAATTGTTACTTTGACTTGATTACCAATATAAATATCAAAAATTCTGTAATTTGATGCACGTGTCGGACTCGCCATTGTAAGCGAAGCTGTTAATGATATATTTTTCTGAAAAATTTTCCTAAATATATTTAATTTAATAAAACTTTCATTTTTTGTAGTTCCTATTGCTGGTGTTGTAGCTACAGTAGCTGTGGGTCTGGCATCATATATGATGGGTTTCGATACTACCTGAAATAAAACAAGACCTAGACTATTAAATATTTGCTTCTTTTAATATTGTAAAGTATTGAATATTTTGGACAGAGAACTTATGAATTATTGTAATAAAAGATATTATTATATATGCTCTCTGTTATATTTATTATTTTTACAGTTTTCCTGCCGAGCATTTAAGTTTTTTAGAATAAAGATGAATTTTGCCTTATTCTTTAAAACATGTCCTTTATTCAACGTTGTTGCTTATTTAATTATTCAATATATTGCATATCATAATATGTTTATTACTTTTCATTCTTAAAGGTTTTTTTTTAAATTACAACCAAAATTGAATTTTGATGAAAGTGTACTCTTTTTCATGTGGAAAATCTTTTTCTTAAAAGTATGTTATACACAATTGTACATATTTTCAAAATAATCAAAAAAATGGGTATCCATATATTTCCGAGAGAAGAAACTCTGAATGATTGAATGAAAATGAATGTTATAGCAAATTAATATTTAAGTTGTTTTGAAAAATATTACTGTTTACAGAAAGTAGTAATAGATTATGAAGTTGAGTAGTTTTTAGACACAAAAGGAATACAGTTTAATAATATTTTCGTACATAATGGAATTCTGCGGGGGGAAATGAAACAGATAAAACATAGGGTTTTTTTCAGCAAATGATTTCTGGGAAAGAAATTATTTTAATTACTTTATTTTCATTTTCAATATAAAACTGTTTTATCCTTATCAAAATAGGCCCAATCTAGAAAATTAAATGTCTAGTTTTGTAATGAACTTTTGTTTAAATACTTTAGTCCTCGTATTCAAATATTTGCATTATCAAAAGTTAGTAGTTTCAAAAGGGTGAATACTTTATATAGTTTCAAGAATTTCATAATATATGAGTGAAATACAGTGAAACCTTGCATAAATAGCAAAATAAATTGTAAAAAATGACTCGCGTAACGAGCGACGAAGAGAGGGGAATTCCTGGATTTTGCGCCTGCTACTGTCATATCCATGGAGCTTTTATTTTGCTTTAATTCTTATCAAACTAGTTGTCTAGTACTTGTGCATGCTCTTTTAACTGTAACCTATTTTAACTGTTAATCAAACGAGATCTTTTGATCTTTTTTTTTTTTATCTAGTGATAAACCTTTTGAATGGAATGAATGACTTGGCTATTTTCATTTTTTGATTCCAGTAATATTTAAGGCCATGGTTTTTTAAAGTATTTTTCTGCCATGCATTTTCGGTTGTTGAAACGCTACGTCACAAATTATGTGATGTATTTACATGATGTAGCGAGTTGAGTGACGTATTTGAGTCAATGACGTAATGTAATTGACTTGCACCTTTTAACAAGGATAACTGAACAGGTGCATCAGTCCATGTTTACCACTCATTCTGCTTTTCATTTCTGAAAATTCTATCTGAATTTCAGCCTTGTTGATTCTGCATAAAAGGTAAGATAAAGATGATTCAGGCTCCTTAACGATCTTATATGTAATTTTCTTTGAATAAATGTTACATATAAATTTTTTTGAGTATTTTTTTCGGCATGGAGCACATTATCGTATTTTACATTAATTTCTATGGGGAAAATTGTTTCGCATGACGAGTAAGCTTCTGGAACGAATTATGCTCATTGTATACAAATGAAGTAATATATTGAGCTGATGATATGTTGTCTTAAGGACTAGAAAATGACATTAATTTGGAAAAAAAAGTTAGTAAAAAAAAAACATAAGATTTTTTAGTTCAAAGGTTGATGTATTTGAAAAAATCAATAGAATTTTACATTTGAAATGCATTGATTTGATACTCAAAATGGATTATTTTATAAGTTTAATTCAAAGAATTCATTCGAAGATTAAAATGAATTAAAGAGTTTCAGGAGTCCCTGAAAAGTGGATAAAAAATAATTATTTTAGGTAGTTGTGCAAAGGGAGAAAAAAACTAAGTTGCGAGACAAAATGAGGCTGCATGCCTCGTGTATAGTTGGATACTGATAGTTCAGTATTATTTTACAAAAGAAAATTTAACTTTGCAAATGGTTGGCACATTTTACATACGTACACGAGTGTGTGGATTTTTCAAGGGATTTAATTTTTCTAAAAAAAGTGTTTTTTTTTTCACTTTTTATTGACACATTAATTGTGACAATCAATATTTAATATCAGCATTAAAAAATCATCAAGGGTTATTAAGTTGCTCTTGCTTGCTATGTGTAATACATGTTAGCAAAGTTTCATGTAAACAGATGTATAGATTAATATTATAGTCCAAAGAGTGACTGGTTGTCTTGTAAATAGAAAATTCTGGATGAAAGGTCCCATATCTCTTTCACAATGAAGCATAGATTCGGTGGTTTAATAATAAGCCTATGATAATTGTTAACTGAGTAATTTGTTAAATAATTAGTAATTATGATCTTATTGCTTAGATCATTAGTAAGGTAATTAACATGATCCATATATAAAGATAACAAATTTGGGAACAAAAAAGTTTTTTTCACTTTTAACCCATTATATACCAAAACTGTTGTTTCACTTTTTCAGAAACAAATTACATTAATATGGTAACATGAATGAAATATGAAAGGAAACACTGTTTCTTAATTTTTTAATTAAACTAATTAATTATCTATTAATTAGTATCAATTATCTTTTTAACTAGAAAAATAATTTTTATTGGATTCGTACCTATGGTAGCAGTCAGTTCAACATTCAAATCCAACAATCAAAGCTAAAAATTGGACTGTTTAGGTGGAAATAAAAAGGAAATAATCAACCCCAAAAAGGAACAATTTCAGATAATGGGTTAAGTTACTAAATAAGCTACTGCATCGAGAAACCTGAGATAAATATTGAGTGGAATTCGTCCCTTTTTTTTTTTTTTTTTAGCTCATTTAGAATCATGTTGCTTTGTTTGGTTAGTAATATTTTGAAAAGGGTAGGCTTGGGCAGAATTCTCTGTTTGGATTTATTGATTTTACTGTCAGGTTACAAGACCAAGTTAAAGCTGAAAATTTTAAGCAAATTATTTTTATTCCTAAAAAGGGTTTTGTATAACATGAATAACCTTGGATAATTTATTTAATGTCTGATCAATTTTCCTGGGCAGAATCTATATCGGTAATGGCGAGAATGGCCTTTTTGAGAAGTGGGTCAAATATTATTCGTTAATTTTTTAAAACTAGTCCGTGGGTCACTAAGTCAGTGGCATCACTTGGAAAGGGGGTGGAGGTGTGAGGCAAAAAAGTTACCAATAATTTACTGAGTCAGTGGCATCACTTGGAAAG
>BGPR01002382.1:46097-65984 GCA_013235015.1 Araneus ventricosus | reverse complement strand
AAAGTTACCAATAATTTACTGAGTCAGTGGCATCACTTGGAAAGGGGTGTGGTAAAAAAAGTTACCAATAATTTGGAAACGCCGAAAATTTGTTAACAGAAAAACTTGACAGCTGAACTTTTTTTCTGTTCTCATTTTTAAAATCCTCTAAAAATATTTAGGTTTCCTTTTTGTTTTACAACTTTTTACTTTTGTAAGTGTAGAGCAAAAAATAAAGGTCGACGTCAAAAAATTTAGATCAATGGAGCCATGAATTATCACACATTTAATAAATAAATGATAATAATAAAGTTGAATCACAGTCAAGACGTCTAGACGCGCACCCAAGGCTACCAATTCGTTCAACACTGTGAAGTGATGCGACGAATAGGTTTATGACTGACTGTCAAGAGTCGGTTCGGTTACTGTAATAGTATCAGGTACGGGGGCATGGGGCGGCGTTCTGTCATGAGTCACACATAGGTGAAGTGATACGCCAGAAAATCAGTTAGCCAACGTCCATTTGGAATTTTTTTTTTTTTTTTAAATTCGACTTTAGATATTTTTACTTTAATTTTTTGATATTTTCGATTGTCAGTTCTCTCTTTTGTGATAGAAAAAAATAAGTTTATAAAAATCAACGCATTGGTCATTTAAGAGGTCTTCTTGGTTCAGTGTCTGATCTGCGGGTCATAAGGTCGCCAACACTGATCTATATTATGGTATGTTTTACTCACTTTTATTTCGTATTAATTTATAAAATAATTAAATTCAATATTAAAATGAAATAAATGGAGATCTACAGTGCCGGTTTTACCATTAGGTGACTGAGCGATCGCCTAGGAGCGCCACAACAACGCTCGTCAATCAAATGAAATTCTCATTTTTAGTCAGACTTCCAACTCTCATAATAAATACTGAGCTTCAAAATGTATTTAATTATAACTGTAGATATATTAGTATGTACATTTATTATGCATCAAGGAATTATTTATGCTTAGAAAACAAGCAAACGAATATTAGTGAAAATTGTGTTTCCTTTTTGCGCAATTTAAAGAATGTTTCGTTAACTAAAAAAAAAAAACATTTTTTTTTAGCTAAATGTGCTTGGTTGTTTTATTTTTGGCTATGTATGTGAATATATGAGTATGTTGAACCTTGAAAGGGATATACGTTGAACCACTCCATGGCTCGATGTACACTCATGTCCATAAATTAAGGATAATTCAGAATCACACAGAAATTGAACTCTAAAATAAAAATTTCACCTGTAGAATTATCACACACATCTTGAAGAAGAATATGCAAATTACAGGAAACCACCAGATGGCGCGGATAGTACGTCACAATGACGAGAGTGTAAGAGAGGGGTATATAAGGAATGGTGGCAAAGAAGTAAAATTGTTCACAAGCGCTTTAAAAGTCTTTCAGTGCAATAACCGCATAGTTATGGCACAAAGGAAGCATTTGGATGATTGTTTACGTGGTAGAATTATCGGACGACTGGAATGTGGACGTACCCAGCTGGAAGTATCCGAGGAGCTTGGAATCGCCCTGAGTGTCATCTCCAGGCTTTGGCAACGATTCCAAGATGATGGTAATGTGAGTAGATGTTACAGCACAGGTCGCCCCCGAGTTACAACGCCGAATGAGGACCGGTATTTGGCAGTTACTGCCAAAAGAAACAGACGGAGCACAGCATCAGACCTGTCTCGTCAGCTCTCTTCAGCTACCGGTACGACAGTTTCAAGGCAGACCGTGTACAGACGCTTTGGGCACATTGGTCTATATACTTGTAGGCCTGTCAGATGTGTTCCACTTACCGCAACTCACTGTCGCCTGCGATTAGCCTGGAGTAGAGAGCATGCATTGTGGACACCGCAACAGTGGTCTTGTGTGATGCTTTCCGACGAGTCCAGGTTTAGTTTGCAGTCTGATTCTCGACGGACTTTCATATGGAGAGCGCCAGGTACCCGTTACCACCAAGAGAACACCATTGAACGACACTGTTACGGTGGTGCAGGATGGCTCGTTTGGGGAGGAATTAATCTTGGTTCCAGAACTGACCTGCATGTTCAGAGTGTAACGATGACAGGCCACATCTATTGGGATGTCATTCTGGAACAACATGTACGTTTGTTTCGGGGCGCCATGGGTGCTGAATTTCTGTTTATGGATGACAACGCCCGTCCTCACCGTGCAAACATTGTAGACGAATCGGAGATATCACCCGTATGGATTGGCCAGCATACTCACCGGACTTGAATCCAATAGAGCATGTGTGGGATATGCTTGGCCGACGAATTGCAGCCCGTCAACCCCCTCCCACCTGTCTACCGGAACTTCGGAGGGCATTGCTTGATGAGTGGTGTAATATTCCCCAAGATCAGATTGATAATTTGATACTCAGCATGCCTAGGCGTTGTAAGGCCTGTATTGCATCGTCCGGGAGACATACTCCGTATTAACCATCATACTAACCATGTTATACTGTTTTTTGTAAATAGGTTCTTTTTTGAAATTTGCTCCAGGGAGTAAAAATCGCAATTTTTATTAATTATAATCAAACATATAGCATCCTTTTTGCTCTTTACTTTTTGTTTAATAAATAGACTTTACAAATAAGTCAAATTTGTTTTGCTTCTGTCTCTTTCTTTGCCTGAACTTCATTATCCTTAATTTATGGACATGAGTGTACTACCGTTCCATGATTCAACTTACTACCGTTCCATGGTTCAACGTATTACCATTCTATGGTTCAATCAAAGCACCAGTTGATGGAGTAAAGTTTCACCATGCTATGGTGACAACTATCCATGCACCATATTTTGGTGAAACGTTGAACCAAAATTTTTAACAGTGTATATATTGGTCGGGGTCGCATGAATTTTTCTTTGCCTAGGAGCGACAGGTACCTTTGCGCAAAACCTGAAGATCTGGCAGAGACAATCAATGGAAAATAATTCGTGCTGGAATTGTGTTCAAAACTCCAGCCAAGGGAAATTTCTGGCTAAAATAGTTGAGATAAATGTTCTTCCTTAATTTAATTACAGTTTCCTAAATACTTTTGAATATGTTCGAAATTTTTAATATTCTATTAATTAATATGTAAAAACAACGTTTAATTTTCTATTTTTTTCTTTCTTTTCTTTGCAAAACGCAGCTTCAAAATAAACGCTGCTTAACTGTATTATTAGATTCTACCTTTCAACATTCTTACCCAAGATAACATAATAATTTAAAATATACTTAATCCGTACACTAAATTTCCTGGTTTCCCTTCAATCGAGCTTAATCTCACAGGTATAAAGTATATCGTTACACTTCCCTTCTCACGGAATACTCTCTCTTTCCAAAATCCTTCTACGATTTGATATCGCGCGGCGAACGACACACTATAAAATAGAGCGCGCGAATTAAATCCGTATAATCGTGTGATTAAAATCCGAATCGGCCTTCCTTTCAACTCCGGGAAGGGAAGGACGAGATTTAAATAAATGATCGACTGATTAAGGAGATGCGCCTGAATATTTTAAAAGGCGGGAATTCGCTCTTTGTTAAATCTGCAATCCGTCGGAAGGTATAAATGCGGAAAATTAAATTGTCCTCGATCTCAATCTTCTTAAAATCGGCGTCGGCATACTCATCCAATTATTACCGACTGCTGCTTGGATGGTCACTTGATCAGAATTCCGATTTTGTCGGGGTTGCTGGAAAGGAAGAGTGTGCCTCGATTTTTCGCTCTCTTTGTACCTGAGTGGCTTTTCTGAAAGATTTTGCTTTAAGTTTTCTTCATTCTTTTCTCTTGCTCGTTCCACAAATTTTATTTCGAGACTAGCTGATATGTTGGCATTGCTCAGGATGAAAATGCTTTTACGTCTAATATTTTAATGCGCAAAATACTTTTATATAAAATATTATAAAACACAAAATCATCTGACCGCCTTAAACTTAAAAAAAAAATTAAAATTAAAATATGACTTGAACCAAACGATTTTCAACCCGTTATTTACCACCGTTCCTTTTTTGGGACGCTTGTTTTCATTTTCACCTAAACAATGAATTTTTAGCTTTGATTGTTGCATCTAAATATTGAACTGACTTGTATAAAAGTTGCAAATTCAATAAAAATCGTTTTTCTAATTAAAAAGATAATTAACTCTCATTAAAAGATAATTGATCAATTCTAATTTTTTTAAAAATCAAGAAATAGAGTTTCTTTTCATATTTTATTCATGTTATCATATTATTGTAATTTTTTTTTTTTTGAAAAAGTGAAATAATAGACTTTTGGCATATGGTGGATGAAAAACTGCTGAAAGCGAATTTTCTTCATAAGTTATTGATAATTTTTAAAGCAGAAGAGCTTGAACAGTGCACGCGCAGTCGAAGCATAATTTTTAATTAATAGGAAGATAACTATTTAATTAATTGTCACGAAACCTTTACTGAAACCTTTCTTATGCTTCATAGTATTTATGAGCAAAATTTGAAGAAAATTTATTCAGTAGTTAAGATTTCTATAGCGTAAAAAAATTGGCGTTTCAGTTTTATTTATATAGATTTAGAAATGCTTCGGAATCACACATTTGATTAGAAATGGAAATTAAGAAATTCCACTTGCAAAGGAAATCGAGTGTATTATTAAACGTATGTCCTCTTTTTATTTCTTGTTGGTCCTTGCTTCATATATAAGTAAAAGTGAAAAATTGTTATTACCATATAAGCAGCAATTAACAAATATTAAACAAAGAAAGGTAAACTTTTCTCTACTTAATTTACTTTCTTTAATATAATTATCTTGAAATAATTATTAATTGATTACATTCATTATATTTTTAATTATAATTCACATTATTATACTGAAATTTTAAATAAATGTAGTTAAGTTTCAGTATTTTGTCGAAAGATGTCTCGAAGAACTTAATATTTTGATTTAAGACTCTGCGGAATTGTTCTAAGAAGGTAAGGAAAGAGGTGTTGTTCAAGACACAATAGAGTTCTAAACTGAAGTGTCATAAATCCTTCCCATTATCCTTTGGACACGGCAGAGTGCCTGTGTTTTCCTTTGCATGCAGGCCTAATGTCCACTTCTAATTACAATTTTAGAACAGAGATACCACTCGTTTAGCCCAACTTGTTATAGAAATCTCTCAGCTAAATTTTAATGTGTTGCTTAGTTCGGGAGAAAGATTTAACGCCGCAAACTTGGATAAATTTTCCCACGAGTTGCAAAGTTCTAATAAATTGCGAGATTTTCTAAAAGCACTCGAATGAATTGTTTTGACTAAGGCTGATATTCACTAGAATGGATTAAAAGTATATTATAAATCTCAGATGTGTGGGTAATCATAACGGTCGACTGTGGCATTACCTACATGAATAGAAAAACTGTGTAGAAATGTTCAAGAACATATCATTGTTACGTATTAGTTATGAATAAAGCCTGACGGTAAGTTTATTAGAAGAAGCAAAATCTTTTTCAGAAAATTAAGTTACTTTTCTCCAATCACAGCTCGTCTTTTGTGTCTTTTCTTAAACATCTGACATGCCTTCATCAGAATCATTTCTGACTGATCGCTTAAAATTAGGAAATCTTTCAGTATTGAAATATATTCAGTAAAACACAGCGAGGTTTCAGTTTCAACTCGACCGTTCAGTATTCTGTCTGTCTGTAAATTTCTTTGTTATGCAGTCACGAAAAATGCATCGTTTGATTTTCTTCGAATATACTCATTATCATGAAGGTTCTTGAGGTTATAAAAAACGACGTATATGTAAGATTTTTTATTTTTTGATTCCGTTTCAAGATAGTGGCTGTTTTAAGGATTGCAATGTTCTGGACAAACAATGGCGATTTTGGCAGCTTTAAAACATTTGAATCATTTTGGTAAAGGCGAGATATTTTTGTTAATACTGATAAAATCAGACATTTAATAGCAATTTTGTTTATGCTGATAAAAGCAGACATGTAATTTTTAAAAATAAATATAAAAGTAAAAATTTGTGTAAATAATTCGCATTGA
Source organism: Araneus ventricosus (assembly GCA_013235015.1). Lineage (NCBI taxonomy): Eukaryota > Metazoa > Arthropoda > Arachnida > Araneae > Araneidae > Araneus > Araneus ventricosus. The sequence continues at coordinate 59,979 of BGPR01002382.1, read as the reverse complement.
AAAAAAAAAGATAGATAAGATCATAGTTCCATGTTGAGAGTTGCTTCTTCCTATTTAGTTCCATCTAATCTTGTTTTCCTCTTTCCTTGAAAGTATATTTTTTCAACGATTCTAGAGAAACGGTTCACGTTATAAACCAGTGGGAGTGGCCTCCCCTAAACGTTCTCGTATACTGCTCAAAAATTTGTCATTTCCCCTCCCCCCTGCGTGGATAAAAAAAAATCGAAACTGTAACCCAGAATGCAAAGAATATCAGAAGGTTTTTCATTGTAGATTATAGCGATTGTAAAATATTTAGGTGAAGAATCATATTCAAAGAGATGCCTATGTATTAAAATTTAGCAATATTTATTTTCCATCACACTCCAGCAAGATCCGCTAATGCGAGGGCACGAGCGAGCGAAAACAAAACAGGAGATAGATAAAAACGAATCTATCACAAACTCCGTCTCAAGGACAAAGTGACATAATCCTTCTGCTTGCTACCAGAGATTGCTACCAGTACACATGCGCATGGAGATTAATTTTGAAACGAATGCTTAACAAGTATGCGATTATACAGACCGACAGACAGTTTCACCCGTTGACGGATTTGGCCCAAAATTTTATACGGACTTACTTTCATGATGATAAAACTGTGTACAAAATTTTATCCATCTAGCTATTCAAGTTTTTGAGTTATAGTGTTCGCATGACCGCGGACAGACAGGCAGACTTCCCGTAGACAGATTTTGTCCAAAATTTGATAGAAATCTACAAATTATGTGGCAAGTTCACATACCAAATTTCATCCCCGTAGCTCTAATAGTTTTCGAGTTATCGCGTTCACAGACAGACATAATTCCAAAATTGCGTTTACGGACTCAGGGAGGTCTAAAACGTGGAGATTCGTCAAAATCTCGAGTTCGAATTTTTTGACGATTACAATACTTTCTCTTTGTATACTTCGTTTACGAGAAAGTAAAAATTGTAGACTACCTCCATTCTCGAGCGTAAAATTTTATGCAACTTTGTTCCAGTACATTTTTGATGTAACTTAATGAATAAGTTAATGTATTTGTTTTGTAAATACAGAGAGCAAAATTTGTGCATAATATAGTTGTGCAATATTGTACATTGATTGGTTTAAAATTGTAAATACGTATGTAGATAGATAGTGTATATATGGGGTCAAAGAAAGAACCTCCTCGAGAGATAAGTTATGATATCTATTGCCCCTGGAAACAATATTGTCTTTAAAATAAATAAATGACATTGGATAAACCTTTAAAGACCGAGACGAAGAATAGATCTTAGATTTTTTTTTGTGTGTCTGTGTGCAAGGTTTACTGTTCACAGAATTACTAGTAAATCATATTCACTTGGAATAATGTACATCAGATATTTGAGGACAATGTCTGAGAACATACTAGTACCCTATTGTTGCAAAAGTCTTTCTGTGGGTGTATGGTGTAAACAGTCCAACACGCAGGGTAATGAAGAATGAGGGTTTATTTACGAATATGCAGGAAAACACGTAGCACAGGTACAGGAAACAACAGTTCTTGCACAGATTAGCAATGTAAACAGACGACAATTCACAGGTAATAACAGTTCAGCACTTTGTTAACTAACAACACAAACAGTCAGCAAATAACTAGTAACGACAATAACTGCACTTTCAGTGGCGCTCAGTTCACCAGCTTCCTAGCTCGCACTGCGAATAGAACTCCAAAGACGTTCGCGCTCCAAGGCGATCCCAGTCGATCAACAACACCCTCCATCATTCAAGCGCTCTCCATATATAGTCTCCCGCGGCAGGCCGTGACGTCACATGGAATCTTCTAGTACATTCAAGCGTATCTTCTCTCCTAATGGAAATATCGAGAAGATTCCAGCACATTTGAGATCCCATATTTCGTCTCCAAATTTGTTGCCAAGGTCGGGGAACCAGGCGTGGCTGCTGCTAGTCATCCCATACTTATTCCTGTAAAACTCTCTTCCCAACCATAAGACTCACATTGCTGGGAAGCGACTTTCCATGTTTGTAACGCTATCGTAAGGAAAAGTATAATCCAGCGAACTGTAGCTTCTCTGCTTCAATCTCCTGCTGAAGCGCTATACAAAGTCATAGTTATAATTTCAAAATGAATCGAAATTTTGAAATTCCGGCAGTGTTTATTGCATTAAGTACTGAACCAAACACATATAGGTAAGATATACAAAATGCATTTCATAAAAACGAAACAGATTCTGGCCTGTCTACATAGAGAGTATATTTCAAAACCATAAAATATTCAGGGGAAAAATTTGAATACACTCACAAATTTTTAAACAAAAATTTTCATTTTGATAAACATTGCGTAAAGGGCAATATAACTTAAATTATATACCGTAAAAAACAACACACTGAAAACTGAACATTTTCTCTCGTGACTTGTAGGTGTAGAATGAGGTTATCAGAAACTTCTGCAAACTTCATCCAGAGCAAAAATTAGTGTCAATCACCTGTCAGCACCGCACTTGTAGTGTTTTCAACTCCATTTTCGTCGTCTCCTCACCCGTTATTTATTTATTTATTTTATTTTCTGCTTGTCCAAATTGGTTTCCGCCTTCTCCTTTTTCTAACGTTAATAACGTATGAAGCTTCTGGGAAATGGATGTTTCACAGGTGGGAGTTTTTTGACGATGAAGCTCTACAAAGCATCTTTTGAGTTCGGATTGACACGAGCTAATGCGTGAATCGCGTAGTTGTGTTACTCCTTTCACATCCATCATTTTCATAACTCCTGCCTAAGATTCCGCAATGGCGGGTTTTTTCCCCTCTCTTCTTTTCTATTTTCCCCCACATTTGCACTGAAAAAGGTAGAGAAAACTTGGGAGATTTTTATCTGGTTCATTTATGGTATGTGTGCAGTTCGTTTCACATGAAAAACAGAAGTTATAATTTTCAACATATATTTCCAGTTTTTATTTTCTCTTATACGAAGTGTAAACAGATAGAAACTATTGCGAACGTCAAAAAAAAAAAAAAAAAAAAATCCATCTCGAGATTTTGATGAACTTTGACGTTTTAGATCGTCCTCATCCCGAAGAAAAAATTCTTAGAATAAAATCTTCTTCTCTATCTGCTTTTACTTGTTTGAGTGGACACGATAACTCAAAAACGGGGAGATAGCTATGTGAAATCGGTATACCAAATTTGTAGATACAGTGCACTCCCGATTATCCGGGTTAATCACCGGGAGGGATCGTACGGACAATAGAAAAACACGGATAATCCGAAAACTCCTTTTTATTAAAGAAAAAATCAATATCAGTACAAAAATATAAAAATTACTTACATTTGCATGCTGTATAACATCAAACTAGGAATTTTCCTTCTAACATTGACTGCTTAAAAAATCTGTAATGCGTTTTTGCTTCTGCTGTTTGTTCATCTCTTGTCGTATATCGACACATATTTTACGAACCGCAGTAATGTCACCGAAATCAGATCCTCTTTGCCGCATATAATCTAACAAAGTTTCCACAGATTGTAGAGCAGCAGAATGAGAAACTGTATTTCCCTCATTTAGTACATCTTCTGCATCAGTACGAGCCGATTCTCCATTATCAAGTTTTTGAAGGATTTCTAATTTTTGTTTAACATTTAAAACGTTTCTGTTTCGTTTTACACCACTCATTTTTACCAGTAAAAAATTTCACGCTACTAACTGACGATAAACAAGACGCAAAAACTAAAGGAACACGTGCGAAAGTGAAAGAAGACACAGAAGTTAAAGAATGACATGTCAGGGAGAAGCATGTTCGTACAAGAATGAGCTAGCAGGAAGTGGATGATTCATTTCTCGGAAAATTAGGGGTTGAGCCCGTAGAGATTGCACGTGGAGGAAGAAAAAAAAATCTATTCTTTAGCCTCCGCCGTCACGACTCACTAGTTTAACGGAATGAATCTCTCGATCGAACATCAACATCGATTTTACATGCGTGATAAGCGTGAAAATGTTTCTCTTTAAATTTTTTTGTGAGTCCGGAATGAGCACGGATAATGGAGAGTATACTGTATATATAAAATTTTGCATCAAAATCTCAAAGGGTAGCCTGTTTGTCTGTTTGGCTATGCATGTGCATGGGAACGGGATGACTAAAAACATGGAATGAACTAGATGATCGAAGTTTGGCATGTGGTCTTGACTCTAGAGTTGTAGATCTGTATCAAATTTAGAACTATATCTGTCTAAGGAAAGAGATACTTTTCCAAAATGGTGTATCCTATTTTCTCCGCAATATTATGAGGCTAACCTTAAAAGAGTTACTCCCGTCCTGGCTTGGCACTCGCGCGGGGACATTGAATGACGGTCGCTGCAATAGCTGCAGCACTGAGGCCGGAGTCCTAGTAGCCATCACCTTCACGGCCCCCCTCCGCAAGGAGGTACGTACTATCACAGTGGGGAGGGGGAGGGGGAATAGCTCGACCCGCATCCTCACTGTACCCCTAGGAGAAGCGAGAACCCGCTTGCTTATCCGGCGGCTTCTCGTCCGCGAACTCATGGTTCCCCCCCCCCCCCGGGGAGATATTTTGAAGCCATACAAACCAAAAAAAGCGTCATATTTAGAAAGATTTAGCAAGCGTGTTCATCCACGTGTAAGAAAAACTTTATATACGCTTTCAATTACTTCGTTTGATTACTTTCGCATCACTACTCACTCACGTCCATGAAAAATATTACTAATATAATAGCCCAGATCTGTCTCTAACTAATCCGGTAACGCTCTGACGCCACCAACAATAAAACTGGCGTCATAGAACTGGGAGACGTTAAACAGCATTATTTCATTGTTAGAGCACCTAAATTTCAGTAATTTTAAATTTGAAAGAGTAATTACCGTTCTAATTTCAAATTTAATAGCTCTAAAATAGTGAAATAAAATTTTCTATCGATTGATATAAAATTTATTTCGTTATGGTCAATAGTTCCCGAGAAATTTTAAATTATATTAATCCTATATTTCAAATTAATTTCCGTTTTAAAATAGAAAGTAGTAAATTACGTCAGTGGTATATCATGCGCGTGATATAGTTTGAACGCCACGATGCATCTGATTATTTATTGCAATCGTAATGATATAATTTGATAATATTTTTTGGCAACGTTTGACAAGCAGAGAAGAGCTTTGATTTGATTAGAATTTTGAAAAAGAATTCTTTTGAAATTTTAACTTTTGACCTACTTTTGGCAAGCTGAGAATTCCATGGTTATTGAATTATAATAAAATAGTTAAACAACGAAAAATACTTCACACGGAATGTTGTTTACCAAGAGGTTTTTTGAATAAAGAAATATGTAAATAAAAAAAAATTCACGTCATGAAACATATGTTTATTTTATTTGTTTCAATCAATGTTAAACATTTCTCTTGCATGTATATCTATTTAAACACGTCAAATTTCACAGGAAATCTCTCGAATGAAGAGGTAATTTGTACCCGTCATACCATGACAAGTGATTTTCTAGTTTTATATATATTTAGTTAATGCGTTTATTTATAAATGATCACCTTAGATGCATTTATTTGCATACAAGCTATTGCTGTTTTAATTAAAAATCAAATCTTCAAAACCAGAGAAAAAAGAGCATGGCAATCAAAGCTACATCACTGTCTGAATAAGTTTGTGAATTTTAAGATGGCGTGAAAATATGCTTCTTCAGATGGTACATAGTTTCCGGAGTTATCGCCTTAGACATCAAGACAATTATGAAATCGAAAAACAGCAGTTTCACCCGTCAATGGAAAGGGGATTTTAGATACTTTTAGAGCATTTTTAATGCCAACCGAGAATGCTTCCACACACACACACAAAATGTTCTCAACAACCTGTGGTCAAATATTGAATAAAACGTTTGACCATATGTTATAAGTCGATGGAAGAACCCCCTCTCCCTCTTTTTACTTTCTCGTATACGAAGTACACAAAGAGAAAGTATTGTAATCGTCAAAAAATTCGAAGTCGAGATTTTGACGAATCTCCACGTTTTAGACCTCCCTGAGTCCGAAAAACACAATTTTGGAATTAGGTCCGTTTGTGTGTCTGTCTGTGAACACGATAACTCGAAAACCATTATAGCTACGGAGATGAAATTTGGTATGTGATCTTTACACATCATTTGTAGGTTTCTATCAAATTTTGGACAAAATCCGTCTACGGGAAGTCTGTCTGTCTGTCCGCGTTCATGTGAACACTATAACAAAAAAACTTGAATAGCTAGATGGATAAAATTTGGTACACAGTTTTATCATCATGAATATAGGTCTGTATCACATTTTGGACCAAATCCGTCGAAGGGTTGACTGTCTGTCGGACTGTATAATCGCATGCTTGTAAAAATTATATCTCCTAAACCCTTCGGCTTAGATAAATAAAAATTGGTATGGCGGTTGCTAACATTAATTATAGATCTGTGCCCAAATTTCGTTCCAATCGGTTAATAAAAAGGCGTTCAAATTGCATATTCATTTTTTTTAATCCGCTTCTCCATGCGCATGCGTACTGGTAGCAATCTCTGTGCACGCGGTAGGATTACGTCACTTTGTCCTTGAGCTGGAAAGAATGGAAATCGGTACGCATCTCTTTGAATTTGATTCTTTACCTAAATATTTTACAATCACTATAATCTACAATCAAAAACCTTCTGATAGACATTGAATTCTGGGTTACAGTAGGTTCGAATTTTTTTATCCACGCGGGGGGAGGGGAAACAGCACATTTTTGGGAAAATAAACGAGAAAATTTAGGGGAGACCACTCCCGCTGGTTTGTTAGCCATAGGGGAAGGTTGGCTAGTATCAGATATGCGTTATTTCTTACATTTGCTGTAGGAGGAGGGACCTGTCAAGACACCAGGGTGTTGGGTGAAAGTTGAAAGTTCACATGGCGCCATATTTAGTCAAACGACAGTGTTGTTGACACGTGGCAGAAAATTTAGTTTTTTCTACAGTTTTTTGAGTGAACGAACATAACTTCGGGTTGTCATAGCTTGCCTGAAAGTGACTGTAAGTTGGTTTTTTGTTTATTGTTAAAAACAGCATTTATTGTCTTTAAAGTTGCAGACCGTAAATGTCTTTAGACTTTCTAATGCGTATGTTGAAACCGATTTTTATTCCATAATGTTTCGGGTTGTATCGGACACAATGGTATTGCCACATATACCACAATTTTGAGCTTGCCCGGTCCTTCAAAACCAGTAGCAGACGAGCAGATGGAGGAGGTTCGAAAAGTCTGGGAAAATGATAGCAGTACAACTACCACCTCTCTTATTGAGAGTTTTCCCAAAACAACTGCATCTCAAGATATTTTAAAGGAGTTTTCGCCACTTCCTAGCAGTTCCAATAAAGATAGAAAAAGGAAAAAATCAGTTCAAGTAAAAAGATCAAGACTGATTACACCTCGAACATCCAAAGAAGACTTGAAAATGAAAGCAACCAGCGGGAGTGGTCTCCCCTAAACTTTCTCGTATACTTCTCGAAAAAGGTGCTGTTTCTACTCCCCCAGCGTGGATAAAAAATTCGAACCTATTGTAACCAATCCAATGACTATCAGAAAATATTTAGGTAAAAAATCAAATTTAAACAGGTGCGTTCCGATTAAATACATACCGATTTCTACTCTTTCTAGGCTCAAGGACAATCTTTCCGCATGCACAGATTGCTGCCAAGTACGCATGCGCATGGAGAATCGGATGAAAACACAAGCGCCAAGCAGGAATCAATAAATATCGTGCACAGAAGATTGCGTCAAGTAAGCATGCGCGTGGAGATGGCGGATTCGTTGGAGATGCGATTATACAGACCGACAGACAGTCAACTTTTCGACGGATTTGGTCTAAAATTTTATACGGACCTACATTCATGACGATAAAACTGTGTACCAAATTTTATCCATCTAGCTATTCAAGTTTTTGAGTTATAGAGTTCGCATGACTTCGGACATACAGACAGACTTCCCGTTGACGGATTTTGTCCACAATTTGATAGAAACCTACAAATTATGTTTAGAGACCACATACCAAATTTTATCCCCGTAGCTCTAATAGTTTTCGAGTTATCGTGCTCACAGACAGACAGACAGACATACACACACACACACAGACAGACAGACATAATTCCAAAATTGTGTTTTTCGGACTCAGGGAGGTCTAAAACGTGGAGATTCGTCAAAATCTCGAGTTCGAATTTTTTGACGATTACAATACTTTCTCTTTTCATACTTCGTATACGAGAAAGTAAAAATGGAACTAAAATCTGAAGAATTAAAGATAGTAGGAGGCAAAGAGACTCGCTGCATCATCTGTGCTGATACCTCTGAAGAAGACTGGATTCAGTGTCGGATTTGTGAAGGCTCGGCTCACGAAAATTGCGCCGATCTTGAAGGAAACAACCTGTTTTATGAATGTGATGTTTATTTTACCAAAATAGTGAAACACAGAATGCATTTGTCTTTAAAACGAATTGTTAAATTTTCAAAGACTGATAATTTTTAAATTTTTCTGATTAATTTCTGATTTATATCTGATGACCTTTTCTTATCAAATATTAACCTAGTTTTAAGATCTGCAATTTGTACTTTTATAAATTTCTGAGAAATAACGCTGCCTAATAATAAAAAGTTGTCTGTGAAACCAAAAGTAATTCTCGACTTGCTTATATTTTTCATGTCCGATACAAACCGCCACAAGTAAAACTGATAAAAATGTAATGACTATTAAAAAGGGTGGAAAAACGATTGATATTTTAATCTTGTGTTTTAAAATGTGCTTTCTTAGAACATTAAAGTTTTGCATGGAATATAATCTGGTCCAACTCACCTGTAAAAATATTTTATAATATAGGTGAAACTGAGGTGTCCGATACTACACGATCTTCCCCTATAACAAAATGTCTATAGTGATGTGAGTTAATTGATTTGTAAAAGACATTTTTTTCCCCTTGAAAAACTTGAAATTTTCAGTTTACCAACCTAAATTTTTCAAAAAGTAAAAAAAAATGAATACAAGGATAAAGTAAACATGTAGCGGTTACAATCAACTGCCTTCTCCTTTCTATGGTAGGTGGCGCTACTGGAGACATCTTTTCCCATGATGCCTCTCTGTCATTCTAGTCTGTGTGCATGTCTCGTGATGTTGTTCTCTGTCTTGTAACTTTAATGTTCTGTGCTGTGGAACGTAGCCTAATAAAAAAATGGTTCCTAAAATTGAATGGATTCTTCAGCAGCACTACACACAAACTTGAGTCTCGTCCCTCTATAAACATAGGAATTCAATCAAGTACAATAATCTCGCATTTTTTCGAACCTCTAATCTCGGAACTGAAGCAATTTTCCAGGCTAAACGGTAGTCGCACAAAATTAATCTTCATGATAATCCCATCTCCAAATTTTAAGTGATCCATGCCAAAATATACGGCTCACTGTAACAAAAATAATCCTTTCTGATTAAAAATTAACAATAAGATAACTCCGTGTGAATAGGGAAGTTGTGAGTGCCAACGAAAAATGTCTTGAATAGCAGACGAGTAAGATCCACAAGCAGAGGACAATTTTAATCCTTATAAATCAGGACTTTTAATCTTTTGGATTAAAAAGATATTTTTCAATCTTTTTATGGTACACATTTTTTTTCTGATCACAGGTAAGAAAATTAAATGAGTAATGAAACTTTTATTATTCTATAAATATAGTGAAAACTAGTTCAATATAATTTTTGACACATTTTAATGAATATTTAAACCTTTTCTGGACCACAAGCGATTTAATTTTCTTCATGAAAACTATGTTAATATTTAAAATATATATCCATAAAAAATGTAATTTGTGCTGCCATCTCTTGTCTTTATTAGATACTAAAAATTGCATTTTTCTAATAAATCATCAAAAGACTACCGCCTGCCAAAGAAAAATGTCTTAAAAATACGGTTTCGACAGGAAATAACCGTCCTTGAAAGGATTAAACAAAGTAGTTTCATAAATCTTTTTTGTAAAATAGTGCAAATGAACCAACTAGACGAGCAGGTTGGCGATTTTTTTATTTTTTTGCAGAAACTTCATTAATGCAACCTATCTCGGGTTTGTTACCCACAAGTTAATTAAGTTCTATTAAGGCCATGTTTTGCCAAAACGGAGGCCATTTGCCATGAGAAATTGAACTAGGACCCCCTTTCAAAATTTTACATCATACCAGTGAGAAGGCGTTTGAGTCCGACGGATTTAATTTAACATAATATTTGGCAAATTTTGATGAAGTGCTTTAAAGCAAATAGGTTTTTTATTCATTTACGTAAAGCATTGTTAGTTAATGTAATGAACTAGCATGCTGGCGAAATTTCGCATCGCCACAAACTTTTTATGATATCCACTTCGGATTTGCAATCCATAGTTAATAGCTTAGTTTAATTAGAATAATACAGTTTTGCAATTGTATGAAGAATATAGTGGAACAGATCGCGTAATGTTGAACTGTGGTCAGTTGACAAGGATGACATCCCTCACCAAAATTCCCCATCACATCAGCGGGAGAATCTTTGACTGAAGCTTATGCACTTGCGAACCGTTCAGGACGAACCAAATCCAGTCTATTTTTCGGTGAACACAAAGGGATTCACAGTTCGCGTTGAGATCTGTTCGAGTGTAGTCAACGCCTCCTATATTTAGGAAGCCCTTCTTCCAGAAAGTCACGTGACCCTAAAGAAGACCAGTCTCCTTTCACCCAAACAAGACCTTTACCGTCAATGATGTAGGTTTTAAAGATCGGAAGATTTTTTTTCCCGACTTAATTTCGTTCTAAGATTATTTAGATCATTGTTTAAATTTTTCATGAATGGTTGATATAACCTATTTATAAATGTTTTCAATATAATTCAATTTATATAGAAATTAGAGTTATATATTTTTCAAAAGATATAGGAGGCGTTGGTGTAGTTCGCCGTTCCCCGTAAACTTCCTTCGAACCTGCAGGACCAAATCTGCAAAACGTATTCCAAAGCGCTGCCAAAGACCACCCTTCTCTTCATTGGTGACTGACGAGCGATGATTGATGGTTCGAGGTGGGTTTTCTCCTTTCCCATTGTTCACGGTTGGTTCGTCATGAAAATAATTACTTCTAACGGCTGCCGAGCGGTTTGCGAACCATTCGGCTCAGTGGCGAATCCAGTTTTTTGGTCTGGAGGGGGACTGAGGTCATAAAAATGATGTATCGTCGTGACCACATGGCTTATGTAAGTCAAAACACTTTAACTTTACTCACCAGAAAATAAAAATCACAAAGGGCACTACAATACTTTCGGTAATTTAATAAAAAACAGAATGAGATAACTAGCCGAAAGATGTTTTCGACCGCATTACGAGTGGAATGACTACAAAAGTGGGAAAATTTTCGAGCCTGTCAAAGCCAGAAAGCAATGTTGCCAAGTTTTATTTTTTTAAAAAAAGATATTGAGAACAAACAGGTGTGGTGACTTGAAAAAAGCTAAGAATTATGATTTAGCTCTGGGGGGGGGGGGGGTAGCCCCATAGCACCCCCCTGGATTCGCCACTGATTCGGTTCTCAAGTGTACACGCGCCTTAGCGTGCACCAGATTCGCGTACACAGGTATCCTTAGTGGCGTATACTCATCCTCGAAGTCCTCCTGTTCCGAAACCGAAGTTCTATCACCATTTAAGAATTTTTATTTTGAACGGCTAATTTTTCCAATTAGAATTTTCCTACTTCAGGGGTGATTGTGCTCCGGTATTATACCGAAAATCCGGTATTTTCTTCATCCTTAATACCGGAATTCCGGTATTTTCTGATAAATCTACTTTTTTTTAAACTTAAGAGTGCCAAAGACTCAAACTTCTACGGATTCTCCGTAGTTTCTACGCAATCTCTGCTTCCGCTACGGACTACACAAATTATAATCCATACTACGGAAAATTTACTTTGGATTATGCTGAGTCAATCCAAATGATTTTTTTAGAAATTGCAATACCATAACTAAGAATAACTACCTCACTTGTGTTATAGAATGTTATTAAAAACTCATGAACTAAGACAAAATAAAATAAATAAATTTCTTATGTGAAAAAAGCGTATTAAAAATTGCATGCAAAAGTTGAATCTACGCTGTAATGAATGAATACATATCCGTTCCCTACATATAATTTTCCTGCTAAAGCCACAATCACCCCTGCTATTTATTGATGCTTCAATTTTTGATGAAAAAGTCTAGAGGATTAAAAATCGATATTACAGTCGGACCTCTATTTAACGAACCTCTATTTTGGGAATTTCTCTATTTTGCGAATTTTTCCTTAGAACCAAGAACATTTTGCGAATTTCTTCGTAAAATAACCTCCAAATAGCGAAATGCATTCTCTATTTAACGAACTTTTTCTTGTGATCCTATATTTTTTTTCTCCCTATTTCTCAAAATATTTCTGAACATTTCAAACTTATTCTTTCTTTTAACACATTTTGTGGTGATCCATGACCTTGAAGCTGGAAAATGTCAAAGCGAAAGTGCTTGAGCACCAAAAAAAAAAAAAAAATTAATTCTTCATGAGGTGGGTAAAGGCGTGAAAAAAAAAAGATATTGCTTTAAAATTTGGTATTCCTCCAAACAGCTTATCAACCATAATAAAAAAATCGTCATAAGATACAAAATTATGATCCATCGAATTCTTGTTCAAAACGTTTAAAAGCATGTGTCTATGAAGATGTGGATGAGGCAGTTTTGAAGTGGACAGTGTCAAAAATAAAAACAATACAGTAATGAATTGCGATGAAGACGAAGATGGAAATGATCATGATGCAGAAATCAACAAACCTTCGTATGATAAAATGCTAAAATTCATTAATTTTAATCTAAAATTATTTTTTTTAAATTGAAAATACAGTGCATTCCCGGACAATGCTTTGTTTTATTCTTGTTTTCCTTGCAGATTTCTTTTTGATGGGTAAAATATATGAAACAAATAGATATTAATTCACAAAGTAAAGATGTGATTAATTACTTTTTTAATAATATTTATTGTTTATGAATTTAAAATGTGTTTTGTGTAGTTTAAAATATTTTAAAAGGCGAATTTCTATTTAACGAATTTTCCATATAACGAACTTTTTGGGGGGATTTAGCGACTTCGTTAAATAGAGGTCAGACTGTAATTCAAAGTACCAAAATTTGTCCGTTAACAACGGGTCCATGTTGCTATTGTTCAAATTTGTTTCCACAAGGCAACAACCGTCGATCAAATCACTACATCTCAGAAGCTAAATCAGATTATCACTCCACCTACCGGAAAACGACTTTCTCTAATCGACAACTGAAGGAATGTCACAGCAAAACTTTCAAGCGAAATGCTATCCTTCTATACTTAAGTAGCGACCGAGATCACTAAACTTAGATCTACTTCACTTCTTACTTCCTGCGCTTCACTATCTGAAGAGAGTATGTGGAAAAACTTTTCCTCTTCTAGTAGCAGAACCCGGGTATTTAACATCGAATCAGCGTTCTTTTCTTTTAATCGGAGAGCAAATGACCGTGAGATGACTTTCCCTTTGCTCTTACACGTTCTTGGAAAGAAATAAGATCAAAAAAATCTCCAGAAGAAAGTCGTTCTTTGCTTAGAGTTAATGAGCGGGCAATGGGGCGACGGGGGGTGACCAAATGGCACAATTACGGTAAAAGGTTCAGAATTTGATTACGCGATGCAAGGACTGGATGATAGAGTAGGGGTAAACATTCCGAATGCCAAGTGGCCGTTTTTTTTCTGTTGCTGTTGTCTCTGCTACTCGGCGCAGAGGCAACTGTTCTTTTGTTTCTGTCGAGATCTGAGTCATTTCTTCGTTGTTGTTGTTGATCTTCGGCAA